>JAODAL010031113.1:0-48915 GCA_025379985.1 Phyllomedusa bahiana | reverse complement strand
GCGTGGGGAAAACCCCCGCATGAGCTGCAGCGCCAACCCCTGACACTGAGCTGCCGCCAACACCCTGACATGAGCTGCAGCACGGGGAACAACACCCTGACACTGAGCTTGCAGCGCGGAGGGCCCCAAGACCCTGACACTGAGCTGCAGCACGGGGGCCAACACCCTGACACTGAGCTGCAGCACGGGGGCCAACACCCCTGACACTGGCTGCAGCGCGGGGGCCGACTCCCTGACACTGAGCTGCAGCACGGGGGCCAACACCCTGACACTGAGCTGCAGCGCGTGGGCCGACTCCCTGACACTGAGCTGCCGCCATGAGGCCAACACCCTGACACTGAGCTGCAGCAATGATGCCAACACCCTGACACTGAGCTGCAGCGCGGGGGCCGACACCCTGACACTGAGCTGCAACGCGGGGGCCAACACCCTGACACTGAGCTGCAGCGCCAACACCCTCACCCTGAGCTGCAGCGCGGGGGCCGACACCCTGACACTGAGCTGCAGAGCGGTGGTCAAGACCATACAGGATTTTAACAAGACAAGTTCTACTCAGAACAGACCTCAATATGGTTGACCACGTGCTCAGTGTCATATCCAGAGAAGAGTGCTGCCTGCATTGCTGCAGAGGTTACAGGGGTGAGGGGTCAGCCTTTCAGACCATACACTACACCCTGCATCGGTCTGCATTGCTGTAGTCCCAGAAGGAAGCCTCTTCTAGAGATGATGCACAAGAAAGCCTGCAAACAGTTTGCTGAAGACAAGCAGACAAACCCTCCTGGTGGGAGGAGGAAACATCTGACAATGTTGTAGACTCTTGATCCTTTTGTTATGATGTAAGACCAGATAACATGTAAAGCTGTGATATCACCCGGACACTGAAGTCTGCTACATCTGAATGGGTTACATCATTACAGCCGTGTCTTATCTACAGCCCTGTTCCTGTAGTGTAGTAATGGCCTCTCGGCATCACTGCTGGATGAGGTGATTGGGGAGCTCACTCTGTATTGGGAGATACAATCTTGTCTGATTTGTCCTCATCCCATCAAAAGGGTCTGAATATTTGTGGATATTTCCTGAGCATTAGAAACATTGTTTCCTGATGCAAATGTAGTAAAATGTAACTTATCAGATAATGCAACATGATATCAACTTTTTCCTCTGCTTTCCAATGGCTTTTGTTGTGAGATAAGATCAGATATCCTGAAAAGCCGTAATATCATTGTCAGATTAAAGTCTGCGACTGCTGCTGCTCATAAGAAAAGCAGCGAAAACAATGAAATCCTGTTGTGTTATCTGATAAGTTACATTTGTATTTGGAAACAAAGTATCAAAGGGGGAAGAAATATCCACAAACACTCCGAGCCGTCCATGGTGTGGAAGATGTTGCCAACTCTACTGATGGGACAAGGACAAATACAACAATAATGTAGACTCTTTTGACCCTTTTGTTATGATGTAAAGACCAAAAAAGGTAAAGCTGTAAATTTCCCCCGGACATGAAGTCTGCTACATCGAATGGGACATTTTAAAAGCGGTGTCTTATCTACACCCCTGTTCTGTGTAATGGGCTCCGGGCCCCTGCTGGATGGGGGGGAAGTTATGTCCTTTTTATTGCAACTCAATATTGTCAGTGTGTCCTCCTCCCCCCGGAGGGTTTGTTGCATTTCCCGCCCCTGGACGGCTCGGAGTGTTTGTGGATATTTCTTCCCCATTTGATACTTTGTTTCCAAATACAATGTAATTATCAGTAAAAAACAGGATTTATTTTTTGTGTTTTCTTATGGCGCAGCAGTCGAGCTTTATCTGAAAATGAATTACGGTTTTGGATATTGATCTTACTCACAACAAAACCCTTGGAAACAGAGGAAAAATTGAACAATGTTGTGTTTTTGATAAATTAAAATTTTACTTTTTTGTTCGGAAACAATGTTTCTAATGCTCAGGAAATATCCACAAATATTCAGACCCTTTTGATTGAATGAGGACAAATCAGACAATATTGTAGCTGCCTACGGAGACACAATTCTCCTCATCCAGCAGGTGGGAGCCCCCTATAACAAAACAGGAACCGGGCTGAGATTAAAACCAAACTGTAATGATGTATCAAACAGATGAGCAGACTTGGTCGGGTGATATCACAGCTTTAAGTTATTGGTTTAATAAAAAAAAGGGTCAGAGTTACAAAATTGTAGTGTTTTTTCCTCCCACCGGGGGTTTGTAGACTTGCCTAGGGGTCGGGGTTCTGTGGGTATTTTTCAGTAAGACCTTTGGGGAATGTATAAAACTCGCCCCCCGGCGGAGCGACGTTTTCCCCCCCTTTTAAGTGAAAGCTGCGCCCCATGTATGTCGGCGCCGAGGGCGCTCTGCATGTGGTGTAAAATCCCCCCGGCCTCGTGTGTGGGGGCCAGAAGGGACTTAGGGGTAGAAAGGGATGGATAACTGTATTCCGATTGGGGACAGGTGGAAATGAGCGAGAAATCATTAAACCTGTTAGTGAAGAGCAAAAAGAGTTGTCTTTCAAATGAATGAATGAATAAAGAGAAAAATCAAAGGTGTTTAAAAGCGAATAAATGTAGTGAAAATGTGGATCATTAAAAATTAAAGGGAAAATATATAAGATCGCTCAAGAAATAAATCTCGGCTCTCAGCTCCGTGAGGCATGGAGTATGAATCAAAAAAACTTTTTTATTAGGTGTAAAACATTATCTGAAAAAGAGCTGAAACCTTCTAAAAACATAAATCAATCAAATCCCTAACAATACGTTTGTCACCGAGACCGGCGCAACATCAGGAATTGGGATATTCGAAATTGCCAGGAAATACAGTAATTCAAATTCTGTAAGTTCTTCTCATTGGTCGGCAGAAACCAACCAATCAGAATAGGAGTGACAGTGACCCATTAAAACCTATGGGGAAGTATGGACCAATCAAATGAAAAGGTGGGACAGTTCAAAATACAGTAAAAAAGGCAGAAAAGAGCTGATTGGTTGAGCCCAGGCGGCAGATATGAATCCACCAATCATATGTAGTGCGTCTATTTTGAGTGGAGCAAGAAGTGCGTGATAGAAGGGCGCCCTAAAAGTTATTACTGTCTATGGGAAATATTCTAGTACTGTGATTGGTTGGGGAGAAGAGGCGCTCGTCCAGCTTAGCCAATCAGCGGGTGAGCTACTTATCTCATAGAGTTCTATGGGGAAAAGAAATGCAGAGCGAGCTCTTTTGATTGGCTAAGTTAAAAGAGCGTGGTTATTTGGACCAATGGGAGAGCGAGCGACGCTCCTATGGGTTTTCTAATGCAATGTGGAATAAAACTGTACATGGCCGAAATCAAATGATAAGACTCACGAAGTTGTACCGATGTGTATATAAAATGAACAATAATATGGGGGTAACGAAAAAAAAAATATTAATTCAATAAATTTATTTTTATTTGTTTATATTCGGTAGCCAATGATCAATAGTATGGGTGTAACAAAAATAAAGAAATACAAATGATTTTATTGAATTAATATTTTTTTTTCTTTACCCATATTATTGTTCATTTTATATAGAGATCGGTACAACTTCGGAGTCTTATCATTTGATTTCGGCCATGTAGTTTTATTATAGTTTGCATTAGAAAACCCATAAGAGCGTCGCTCGCTCTCCCATTGGTCCAAATAACCGCGCCTCTTTTAACTTAGCCAATCACAGAGCGCGCTCAGAATTTCTTTTCCCCATAGAACTCTATGAGAAGGTAGCTCACCGCTGATTGGCTAGCTGGATGAGCCCCTTTCCCCCAACCAATCACAGTACTAGAATATTTCCCATAGACAGTAATAACTTTTAGGGCGCCCTTCTATCGCGCCCTTCTTTCTTCACTCAAAATAGACGCACTACATATGATTGGTGGATTCATATCTGCCACCTGGGCTCAACCAATCAGCTCTTTTCTGCCTTTTTTTACTGTATTTTGAACTGTCCCGCCTTTGAATTTGATTGGTCAATACTTCTCCATAGGTTATAATGGGTCACTGTCGCTCCTATTCTGATTGGTTGGTTTCTGCCGACCAATGAGAAGAGCTTACAGAATTTAAATTACTGTATTTCCCGGCAATTCTCTCTATTGCAATTCCCTATTTAGCGCCGGTCTTGGCGACAAACGCGTTGTTCGGGATTTGATTGATTTATGTTTATAGAAGGTTTCAGCGCTTTATCAGAGAATGTTTTACACTTAATAAAAACGATTTTTGGAATCATACTCCATGCCGCACGGAGCTGAGGGCTGTGTACTGTTGTAACAGTCGACCTAGAGCACATTTTGCCCCATTCCATTACGTTCTCGCTTCACTTCGCCGCCACCGGCTCATTTAGACCAGCTCCAACTAGGTCTGCCTGTCGGAGCTGGCGAGCGCTGCAATGCGCCGCACTTTGCTGAGCCGCGATCATACATGCCTCGGAGTATTCGAATGTGGTGCGTCCCGCCCCAGAACGCCCACACCACGCCCATTGCACGCCCTTCATGCGGGGTGCAGCCGAAAGTGGCGAAGGTTGCGCATAACATCGCATCCCTGCGTCCGACAGGGGATTCGGATCGGTGAGGCGCAGGATACGCCAGAAAACAGGCGCAACTCCCGATCATACATGTCGCCCTTTGTTTCCTGATACAAATGCAGCAAAATGTAACTTATCAGATAACAAACCAGAACAGATTCTCTCCTCTTTTCACTGTTTTCAATGGCTTGTGTGATGAGCAGCAGGAGTAGAAGACTTTACACTGATAATGACACCGAGGCTTTCAGGTTATCTGATCTCACAAAAGCCATTAAAAAGCAGAGAAAAAGTTGATATCATGTTGTTTTATCTGTCAGGTTATATTTTTCAATATTTGTATCAGGAAACAATGTATCTAATGCTGAGGAAATATCCACAAATGTCCTGAGCCGTCCAGACCCTTTTGATGGAACGAGGACAAATCAGACAAGAGCTGCCAGTACAGAAAGACCTCCCCAATCTCCTCATCCAGCAGTGATGCCAGGAGCCCAATATAACACTGCAGGAACCGGGCTGTAGATAAGACACAGCTGTAATGATGTAACACATACAGATGTAGCAGACTTCAGTGTCCGGGTTTGCAGCATCTTCCTCACCCTGGACGGCTCGGGGACTTTCTGGATATTTCTTCACCACTAGATCTTTTGTTCCCAGATACAAGTGCAGTAAAATGTAACTAATGAGATAACACCACATGATTTCAATGCTTTCACTGCCTTTCACTGGCTTGTGCTATAAGCAGCAGCAGGAGAAGACTTTAGTTTGATGATGATATCACAACTGTATAGATTATCTGATCTTATCTCACAACAAAAGCCATTGAACAACAGTGAAAAAGTTGATATCATGTTGTGTTATCTGAAAAGTTACATTTTACTGCACTTGTATCAGGAAACAAAGGATCTAATGTGAAGAAATAGCCACAGATGTCCCGAGCCGTCCATGATGCAGAAGATGCTACAACCCCTCCTGGTGGGAGGAGGACACATCGGACAATATTGTAGTTGCTAATACAAAGTGACATCAACTATCTCCTCATCCAGCAGTGATGCCAGGAGCCCATTACTGCAGGAACAGGGCTGTAGATAAGACACAATAGTGATGTAATATATACAGATGTAGCAGACTTTAGTGTCCGGGTGATATCACAGCTTTAATTGTTATCTGGTCTTAGATCATTACAAAAGAGTCAAAACAGTCTACAACATTGTCAGATGTGTCCTCCTCCCACCAGGAGGGTTTGTGGCATCTTCTGCACCATAGACGGCTCCGGATATCTGTGGATATTTCTTCCCCATTAGATCCTTTGTTTCCTGATACAAATGCAGTAAAATGTAACTTATCAGATAACAAACCAGAACAGATTATCTCTAATTTTTCACGGCTTTTCAATGGCGTTTGTTAGGAGCAGCAGTAGTCGCAGACTTTAGACTGACAATGATATTACGGCTTTTCAGGATATCTGATGTTTTTTCACAACAAAAGCCATTGGAAAGCAGAGAAAAGGCTGATACAATGTTGTGTTATCTGTCAGATTACATTTTGCTATATTTGTATCTGGGAACAAAGGATCTAATGGTGAGGAAATAGCCACAAAAATCTCGACTCGTCCTTGGTGAGGAAGATGCTACAAACCCTCCTGGTGGGACGAAGGGAAATCAGACAATATTGTAGCTCCCAGTACAGAGAGACCTCCCCAATCTCCTCATCCAGCAGTGATGCCAGGAGCCCATTACTACAGGAACAGGGCTGTAGATAAGACACAACTATCACACACAGGTGTAGCAGACTTCAATGTCCGGGTGATATCACAGCTTTACATGTTATCTGGTCTTAGATTATAACAAAGGATCAAGAGTCTACAACATTGTCAGATGTGTCCTCCTCCCACCAGGAGGGTTTGTAGCATCTTCTGCATCATGGACGGCTCCGGATATCTGTGGATATTTCTTCACCATTAGATCCTTTGTTCTCTGATACAAGTGCAGTAAAATGTAACTTATCCGATAAAATACTAAACCACAATGTCCTCTCTACTTTTCCTTTGGTTTTCGCTGCTTTTCAATGGTTTCTCTTACGAGCAGCAGTCGTAGACTTTAGTCATTAACAAAAGTCATTGGAAAGCAAAGAAAAATCTGATCTCATGTTGTGTTATCTGATAAGTTACGTTTTGCAACATTTGATTCTGGGAACAAAGGATCTAATGGGAAGAAATAGCCACAAAAATCTCGACTCGTCCTTGGTGAGGAAGATGCTACAAACCCTCAGGACTGGAGGGACAAGGACACATCAGACAATGTTGTAGCTCCCAGTACAGAGACCTCCAGTATCACCTCATCCAGCAGTGACGCTGGGACAGAAACTCCATGGAGCCAGTAATGAAGAAGCCAGAAGACAACAAGCACAGGTGACAGGTGAACACCAAATGCCAGGTGCAGAGAGCGCAGCTTCCTCACCTCACAATGCATAGACTCCGGAGCGGTGTATGTCCAGGTGTAGAGGAGGGAGGCAGCAGAGCAGTGTGTGTCCAGGTGTAGAGGAGGGAGGCAGCAGAGCAGTGTGTGTCCAGGTGTAGAGGAGGGAGGCAGCAGAGCGGTGTATGTCCAGGTGTAGAGGAGGGAGGCAGCAGAGCAGTGTATGTCCAGGTGTAGAGGAGGGAGGCAGCAGAGCGGTGTATGTCCAGGTGTAGAGGAGGGAGGCAGCAGAGCAGTGTGTGTCCAGGTGTAGAGGAGGGAGGCAGCAGAGCGTTGTCTGTCCAGGTGTAGAGGAGGGAGGCAGCAGAGCTGTGTATGTCCAGGTGTAGAGGAGGGAGGCAGCAGAGCTGTGTATGTCCAGGTGTAGAGGAGGGAGGCAGCAGAGCAGTGTGTGTCCAGGTGTAGAGGAGGTTGGCAGCAGGGCTGTGTGTGTCCAGGTGTAGAGGAGGGAGGCAGCAGAGCAGTGTGTGTCCAGGTGTAGAGGAGGGAGGCAGCAGAGCAGTGTATGTCCAGGTGTAGAGGAGGGAGGCAGCAGAGCAGTGTATGTCCAGGTGTAGAGGAGGGAGGCAGCAGAGCAGTGTATGTCCAGGTGTAGAGGAGGGAGGCAGAAGAGCAGTTTGTGGCTATAGACAGTGCATGTACCTCACCTGCCAGGGATGTAGGCTCCGGAGCGGTGTATGTCCAGGTGTAGAGGAGGGAGGCAGCAGAGCAGTGTGTGTCCAGGTGTAGAGGAAGGAGGCAGCAGAGCGGTGTGTGTCCAGGTGTAGAGGAGGGAGGCAGCAGAGCTGTGTTTGTCCAGGTGTAGAGGAGGGAGGCAGCAGAGCAGTTTGTGGCTATAGACAGTGCATGTACCTCACCTGCCAGGGATGTAGGCTCCGGAGCGGTGTATGTCCAGGTGTAGAGGAGGGAGGCAGCCGGGCAGTTTGTGGCTCTGTAGACAGTAAAGTGAGCACGGAATTAAGCCAGCACAACAAAACAAGCGAGGGCGCGACTCAGCTATTCCTACAGGCAAAGGAACAAAGGCAGCGTGTATCAGGTACAACACCCCTTGTGACAACACAAGGTGGGAGAGGAGGGACGGCCGTAACCAACAGGGCTTCCCCAGCGTCCCTGGTTACAGGTGATGGAGGAGGAGGCGATCCTCTAACACCTGTCACAGCTGTGGAGGAGCAGGTTTGTGACGCATCAGAAGTCACACAGCGAGGAGTTATCACAGAACAGAGACAAAGGAAAGAAGGGATAAGGTGAAGATGGAAGTCAGGAATAAATCAGTGCATGACGTATTACAGTAATCACAAGACACAACACAGGAGCGAAGCAAAATACTAAAGAATATTTAGACCAAGACAATTCCAGACAGAGGATATAAGTAACACCGGCTATAGACCAAGACTAGTCCATACAGAGGATATAAGTAACACCGGCTATAGACCAAGACTAGTCCAGACAGAGGATATAAGTAACACCGGCTATAGACCAAGACTAGTCCATACAGAGGATATAAGTAACACCGGCTATAGACCAAGACTAGGCCAGACAGAGGATATAAGTAACACAGGCTATAGACCAAGACTAGGCCAGACAGAGGATATAAGTAACACCGGCTATAGACCAAGACTAGGCCAGACAGAGGATATAAGTAACACAGGCTATAGACCAAGACTAGTCCAGAGAGAGGATATAAGTAACACCGGCTATAGACCAAGAATAGTCCAGACAGAGGATATAAGTAACATAGACTATAGACCAAGACTAGTCTAAACAGAGGATATTAGTAACACAGGCTATAGACCAATACTAGTCCAGACAAAGGATATAAGTAACACCGGCTATAGACCAAGACTAGGCCAGACAGAGGATATAAGTAACACAGGCTATAGACCAAGACTGGGCCAGACAGAGGATATAAGTAACACCGGCTATAGACCAAGACTAGGCCAGACAGAGGATATAAGTAACACAGGCTATAGACCAAGACTGGGCCAGACAGAGGATATAAGTAACACCAGCTATAGACCAAGACTAGGCCAGACAGAGGATAAAAGTTACACCGGCTATAGACCAAGACTAGGCCAGACAGAGGATATAAGTAACACCGGCTATAGACCAAGACTAGTCCATACAGAAGATATAAGTAACATTGGCTATAGACCAAGACTAGGCCATACAGAGTATATAAGTAACATTGGCTATAGACCAAGACTAGGCCAGAAAGAGGATATAAGTAACACCGGCTATAGACTAAGACTTGGCCAGACAGAGGATATAAGTAACACAGGCTATAGACCAAGACTAAGCCAGACAAAGGATATAAGTAACACCGGCTATAGACCAAGACTAGTCCAGACAGAGGATATAAGTAACACAGGCTATAGACCAATACTAGTCCAGACGAAGGATATAAGTAACACCGGCTATTTACCAAGACTAGGCCAGACAGAGGATATAAGTAACACAGGCTATAGACCAAGACTGGGCCAGACAGAGGATATAAGAAACACCGGCTATAGACCAAGAATAGGCCAGACAGAGGAGATAAGTAACACCGGCTATAGACCAAGACTAGTCCAAACAGAAGATATAAGTAACCCCGGCTATAGACCAAGACTAGGCCAGACAGATGATATAAGAAACACCGGCTATAGACCAAGACTAGTCCAGACAGAGGATATAAGTAACACCAGCTATAGACCAAGAATAGTCCAGACAGAGGATATAAGTAACACCGGCTATAGACCAAGACTAGTCCATACAGAGGATATAAGTAACACCGGCTATAGACCAAGAATAGCCAGACAGAGAAAAAGTAACAAGGTTTTAGACCAAGACTAGACCAACAGAGGAATAAAGAAAACCCCGGCATGGGCCAAATAGGCCAGACAAAGGATATAAGAAAACAGGCTATAGACCAAGAATGGGCCCGGGACAGAGGATTATAAGTAAAAAGGCTATAGACCAAAAATGGGCCAGAAAAAGGGGAATAAAGTAAAAACAGGCTAAAGACAAGACTGGGCCGACAAGGATATAAGTAACAACCGGCTATAGACCAAAAATAGGCCAGAAAGGATATAAGAAACCCCACAGCAAAGACCAGAATAGCCAAGACAGGGATATAAGTAACCACCGCTATAGACAAGATATACCAGAAGAGGATAAAAGTAACACGGCTTTAGACCAAGACTGGGCCATACAAAAGATATAAGTAAACAGGCTATAGACCAAGACTAGACGATACAGAGGATATAAGTAACACCGGCTATAGACAAGACTAGGCCAGAGAGAGGATATAAGTAACACCGGCTATAGACCAAGAATAGTCCAGACAGAGGATATAAGTAACACAGGCTATAGACCAATACTAGTCCAGACGAAGGAAATAAGTAACACCGGCTATTTACCAAGACTGGGCCCAGACAGAGGATAAAGTACACAGGCTATAGACCAAGAACTGGGGCCAACAGAGGATATAAGTAACACCGGCTATAGCCCAAAGGGACTGGCCAAACAGAGGATATAAGTAACACCGGCTATAGACCAAGACTACTCCAGAGAGAGGATATAAGTAACACAGGCTATAGACCAAGAATAGTCCAAACAGAGGATATAAGTAACACAGGCTATAGACCAAGACTAGACCAGACAGAGGATATAAGTAACACAGGCTATAGACCAAGACTAGGCCAGACAGAAGATATAAGTAACCCCAGCTATAGACCAAGAATAGTCCAGACAGAGGATATAAGTAACACCGGCTATAGACCAAGACTACTCCAGAGAGAGGATATAAGTAACACCGGCTTTAGTCCAAGACTAGTCCATACAGAAGATATAAGTAACATTGGCTATAGACCAAGACTAGACCATACAGAGGATATAAGTAACACCGGCTATAGACCAAGAATAGTCCAGACAGAGGATATAAGTAACACAGGCTATAGACCAAGAATAGTCCAAACAGAGGATATAAGTAAACACCGGCTATAGACCAAGACACTCCAGAGAGGGGATATAAGTAACACAGGCTATAGGACCAAGACTAGTCCATACAGAGGATATAGGTAACACAGACTCTAAGCCAATACTAGGTCAGACAGAGGATACAGGTAACACAGACCCCAAAGCCAATACTAGGCCAGACGAGGATACAGGTAAACGAATCTAGGCCAATACTAGGTCGGACAAGGATATAGGTAACAAGACTCAGGCAAACTAGGCAACAGAGGAAAAGGTAACACGACTCTAGTACCAATACAAGGTCAACAGAGGATACAGGAAAACCCCAGACTTAGACCAATACTAGGTCAGACAGAGGATAAAGGTAACACAGACTCTAGGCCAATACTAGTTCAGACAAGGATCAGGTAACAGACTCAGGCCAATACTAGGTCAGACAGAGGATACAGGTAACACAGACCTAGCCAAAATACTATGTCAGACAGAGGATACAGGAAACACAGACTATGGCAATTTTAGGTCAGACAGAGGAACAGGTAACACAGACTTAGGCAATTTAGGTCAGACAGAGGATACAGGTAATATAGACTCTAGGCCAAACTAGTCAAAACAGAGGATACAGGTAACACAAGCCAGGCCAATACAGGTCAGAATGGATTACAGGTAAACATAGAATCAGGCCAATACTAGGTCAACAGGGGATACAGGTATACTAGACTCTAGGCACAATACTAGGTCGGACAAGGATACAGGTAACACAGACTCTAGACCAATACTAGGTCAGACATAGGATACAGGTAATACTGACTCAAAGGCCAATTCTAGGTCAGAACAAGGATACAGGTAACACGACTCTAGGCCAATACTAGGTCGACAGAGTACGTAAACGACCGGCCAATACTAGGTACAAGGATACAGGAAAAAAACCCCCCCCCCCCCCCCCCCCCCCCCCCCCCCCCCCCCCCCGGGGGGGGGGGGGGGGGGGGGGGGGGGGGTAATACAGGTAACACAACTCTAGGCCAATACTAGGTCAGACAGAGGATAGAGGTAATACTTACTCTAGGCCAATACTAGGTCGGACAGAGGATACAGGTAATACTGACTCTAGGCAAATACTAGGTCAGACATAGGATACAGGTAACACAGACTCTAGGCCAATACTTGGTCAGACAGAGGATACAGGTAACACAGACGCTAGACCAATACTAGGTCAGACAGATGATACAGGTAACACAGACTCTAAGCCAATACTAGGTCAGACAGAGGATATAGGTAACACAGACGCTAGGCCAATACAAGGTCAGACAGAGGATACAGGTAACACAGACGCTAGGCCAATACTAGGTCAGACAGAGGATACAGGTAACACTGACTCTAGGCCAATACTAGGTCAAACAGAGGATACAGGTAACATAGACTCTAGGCCAATACTAGGTCAAACAGAGGATACAGGTAACATAGACTCTAGGCCAATACTAGGTCAGATGGAGGATACAAGTAACGCAGACTCTAGGCCAATACTAGGCCAGACAGAGGATACAGGTAACACAGACTCTAGGCCAATACTAGGCCAGACAGAGGATACAGGTAATACTTACTCTAGGCCAATTCTAGGTCGGACAGAGGATACAGGTAACACAAACTCTAGGCCAATACTAGGTCAGACAGAGGATAGAGGTAATACTGACTCTAGGCCAATACTAGGTCGGACATAGGATACAGGTAACACAGACTCTAGGCCAATGCTAGGTCGGACAGAGGATACAGGTAACACAGACTCTAGACCAATACTAGGTCAGACAGAGGATACAGGTAACACAGACTCTAGGCCAATACTATGTCAGACATAGGATACAGGTAACACAGACTCTAGGCCAATACTAGGTCAGACAGAGGATACAGGTAACACAGACTCTAGGCCAATACTAGGTCAGACAGAGGATAGAGGTAATACTGACTCTAGGCCAATACTAGGTCGGACAGAGGATACAGGAAACACAGACTCTAGGCCAATACTAGGTAGACAGAGGATACAGGTATACGACCAGCCTCTAGACCATACTAGAGGTAAGGAAACAGAGGAATATAGGTAATACTGACACACTAGGCAATACTAGGTCAGGACAGGGGAAATACAGGTAACACAGACTCTAGCCAATACTAGTTAAGAGAAAGAAAGAAAAATTACAGGATAATTACTGACTCTAGGCCAATACTATGTCAGACATAGGATACTGGTAACATAGACTCTAGGCCAATACTATGTCAGACAGAGGATACAGGTAACACAGACTCTAGGCCAATACTAGGTCAAACAGAGGATACAGGTAACATAGACTCTAGGCCAATACTAGGTCAGACAGAGGATACAGGTAACACAGACTCTAGGCCAATACTAGGTCAAACAGAGGATACAGGTAACATAGACTCTAGGCCAATACTAGGTCAGATGGAGGATACAAGTAACGCAGACTCTAGGCCAATACTAGGTCAGACAGAGGATACAGGTAACACAGACTCTAGGCCAATACTAGGCCAGACAGAGGATACAGGTAATACTTACTCTAGGCCAATTCTAGGTCGGACAGAGGATACAGGTAACACAAACTCTAGGCCAATACTAGGTCAGACAGAGGATAGAGGTAATACTGACTCTAGGCCAATACTAGGTCGGACATAGGATACAGGTAACACAGACTCTAGGCCAATACTAGGTAAGACAGAGGATACAGGTAACACAGACTCTAGACCAATACTAGGTCAGACAGAGGATACAGGTAACACAGACTCTAGGCCAATACTAGGCCAGACAGAGGATACAGGTAACACAGACTCTAGGCCAATACTATGTCAGACAGAGGATACAGGTAACACAGACTCTAGGCCAATACTAGGTCAGACAGAGGATACAGGTAACACAGACTCTAGGCCAATACTAGGTCTGACAGAGGATAGAGGTAATACTGAATCTAGGCCAATACTAGGTCGGACAGAGGATACAGGTAACACAGACTCTAGACCAATACTAGGTAAGAAAGAGGATACAGGTAATACTGACTCTAGGCCAATACTAGGTCGGACAGAGGATACAGGTAACACAGACTGTAGACCAATACTAGGTAAGAAAGAGGATACAGGTAATACTGACTCTAGGCCAATACTAGGTCAGACAGAGGATACAGGTAACACAGACTCTAGGCCAATACTAGGTCAGACAGAGGATACAGGTAACACAGACTCTAGGCCAATACTAGGTCAGACAGAGGATACAGGTAACACAGACTCTAGGCCAATACTAGGTCAGACAGAGGATACAGGTAACACTGAATCTAGGCCAATACTAGGTCGGACAGAGGATACAGGTAACACAGACTCTAGGCCACTACTAGGTCGGACAGAGGATACAGGTAACACAGACTCTAGACCAATACTAGGTCAGACAGAGGATACAGGTAACACAGACCTCCATAGGTCCAAATACATAAGGTCGGGCCCAGAAGGTTATCCCTTTAGGTAACACAGACTCTAGGCCAATACTAGGTAAGAAAGAGGATACAGGTAATACTGACTCTAGGCCAATACTAGGTCGGACAGAGGATACAGGTAACATAGACGCTGGACTTTATAGAATATACAGGTAGTTCAGGCTCTAGACCTAGCCTAGACTATAAAGGAGATATGTGGCTCATATGTCCTCTAGACCAGTATATGCTCCGTCTAGTATTTACAATATGTATACTCAGTGCTATAATGTATAACATGAAAACTCAGTATAGTATGTATCACATGAGAATTCAGTACAGTAAGTATAATATGTGTACTCAGCATACGTTTCAAATTCAAAAATGGTGTAATCGGCTAAAAGCTGAAAATATCCCATAAGCAACAGATTAAAGGTGGAGAAAACTGAAAATATGCTTACACATTTCAAACCAGTAAACAGGGATAGTCCAATATGTATAACATGTACAGTTGAAACCAGCAGTTTCCCTCTCCTCTATATAAAGCCCCATCTGCAGGTTTTTCTCTCCCTCTATATAAAGCCCCATCTGCAGTTTTCTCCCTCCCTCTATATAAAGCCCCATCTGCAGGTTTCTCCCTCCCCTCTATATACTGTAAAGCCCCATCTGCAGGTTTCTCCCTCCCTCTATATAAAGCCCCATCTGCAGGTTTCTCCCTCCCCTCTATATACAGTAAAGCCCCATCTGCAGGTTTCTCCCTCCCTCTATATAAAGCCCCATCTGCAGGTTTTTTTCACTATCTGACATGAGATCAGAATAAAACTTCCCCGTTTTAGGTCAATTATATGCCAAATGCAGAATAATGAGACATAATTTTTAAGGCATTTTTATTACTTTCTGCAAAGTCAAATGTTTCCATACATTTCATGAGTATTTGGTGGCTTTGCCTTTAAACTGTATGACTTGGGTCAAACGTTCTGGATCCTTCCACAAGCTTCTCACAATAGTTGGTAGGAATTTTGGCCCCTTCCTCCTGAAAGAACTGGTGTAACTCAGCCATGTTTGGAGGTCACCTTGCTCGCTCCGGCCTTTTTAGCTTTGACCATAAATTTCCAATAGGACTGAGATCAGGGCTTTGTGATGTCACTCCAAAACATTGACTTGGTTCTCCTTAAGCCACTTGGTAACCAGTTTGGCAGTAGCTTCGGGTAAATGTCCATTTGGAAAAAACATGTCTGCCCAATCTTTAACTTCCTTGCTGATGTCTTGAGATGTTTCTTCAGTATTGCAACATAATCGTCTATCCTCATGATGCCATCTATTTTGTGAAGTGTACTTGTCCCTCCTGCAGCAAATCAACCCCACAACATGATGCTGCCAACCCCGTGTTTCACAGTTGGGACGGTGTTCTTAGGCTTCCAAGCTTCTCCCTTTTCCTCCAAACGTAATGATGGTCATTATGGCCAAACAGTTTAATTTTAGTCTTGTCAAACCACAGAACATGTCTCCCAAAATGTAGGTCTTTGTTCCTGTGCATTTTCAAACATTAATCTGGCTTTTCAATGTTTCTTTTGGAGTAATGGCTTCTTCCTGGCAGAGCGGCCTTTCAGCCCATGTTGATATAGTACTCGTTTCACTGTGGATAATGACACAATCTTACCAGCTTCCACCAGCATCTTCACAAGATCTTTTGCTTTTGTTCTTGGGTTGATATGCACATGTCGGACCAAAGCACATTCATCTCTGAGACACAGAACCCGTCTACTTCCTGAGCGGTATGATGGCCGGACATTCCCATCTTGTTTGTACTTGTGTATAATTGTTTGTACAGATGAACGAGGCACCTTCAGGTATCTGGAGATTGCACCCAAGGATGTTCCAGACTTGTACAAGTCCACAATTCTCTTCATTATATCTTGACTGATTTCTTTAGACTTTCCCATGATGTTACACACAGAAGCAGGTTATTTTTGTTGTGTATAAAAATACATCCACAGCTGTGTCTCTAATTAACTCAGATGTTGCCATTAAACCTATCAGAAGCTTCCAAAGACCTGACCTCATCATATGGGCGGTCCCAAATTGTGTAACGTCGGAGTTATCCCAGTGTATGGAAACTTTTGACTTTACAGAATGTTACAAAAATGCCTTAAAAATCCTCCCTCTCATTATTCTGCATTTGGCAAATAGAAATTATTTTGGTTCCTAATTGACCTAAATCGGGGAAGGTTTATTCTGATTTCATGTCAGAGAGAAAAACCTGCAGATGGGGCTTTATATAGAGGGGAGGGAAACTGCTGGTTTCAACTGCATACTCAGTATAGAATGTATAATATGTATACGCTGCACATTATGTATAATATGTATAATCAGTACAGAATGTATAACACATATACTCAGTACAGTATGTAAAACCTGTATACTCAGTATAGTATGAATAACATGTAAACTCAGTGCAGTATGTATAACCTGTATACTCAGGATAGTATGTATAACATGTATACGCAGTATAGTATGTATAATATGTGTAATTAGTACAGTATGTATAACCTATATACTCAGTATTCTATATGCAACATGTATAATCAGTATAGAATGTATAACATGTATATTTAGTATAGCATGTGAAGTATATGTATAATAATAATAATAATAATAATAATAATAATAATAATAATAATAATAATAATAATAATGAAACTTGATTTAGCAGTTTATTTTTATTTTTATTTTGATGGATCCTAATATATTATTTTTTCACATATTATGTATATGATTTTATTTTATCTCCACCACAACAGGTCAGACGCTTTACATAACACCTGCCATGTTATATTCACAATATATTGTCACTGATGTTAATGGACACAAAGGGAGACCTGTATGATTGGGTTTCTCACCCCTTTCTGGGGTACAATGCACCTAACTGAGCGGCTACGATGTCTAATGCACCTAATGAATGTGTTAGGCGCATTGTTCGTAATACTCGACACTTTCTAATGCGCATAACATGAGGGGGTGTTCTGGGGGCGTTCTGGGGGCGTCAGCCCACATGCATAATATATGTGAAAAATATGAAAGGAATATTCAGCTCACCTACTTGGTTGCACGGAGAAGTGGGAGATCCGGAGCCAGTCTCCTGCTGCATACAGGTAAGGAAAAAATATTTGCACTCCAGCAACTTGTAAGATTTCTTTGATTCTTTAAAACTTGTAGCTTTATTAAATATACTTTAAAAGTCCATTTTCAAAAGGTTAGACATTAACAGTTCAGCAAGCGTTCCACCGACGCGTTTCGGGAGGCGTGTCCCTTATTCATGGTGTGATATCAGAGTTACCTCATTTCCTTTATATAGTGTTGGAAATAATACACTGATACAAATTAAAAATATATGCAAACAATAAAAACCTTTTATATTGGTATGATCGTATAATTGCTGCTGATAATGGCTAGTACTTTAATAGTGAAACATGATGTCATGGCGCTTATTTAATCCTAATGGAATTCTAGTGTTTAGGCGGAATATCCACCATGCTTCACGGATAGAAGTTTTTTTTCGTATATTGCCTCCTCTTTCTGGTCTATGTACTACCTCAATTACGTTGCAGGTAAATGTGCTAGTATCTCCTGCTTGACATTCATAAAAGTGGCGTGAGGCCATAGAAACATTAGCTGTAGGTGTTCTTTTTATATCTGATAGATGTCTGCAAATTCTGGTTTTTAAATTTTTGCTACTGCAACCCACATATTGTAATTTTACAAAGGAACATGTGATTAGATATATTACGTTTTCTTGTATTGCAATTGGCATACGTTAAAATTTAAATTTTTCCCCTGTAACCATAGAAGAAAACTCCTTTGTGCATTGTGCATATTTGCACGTTGTGCACCTTTGTCGTCCACAGCGAAAAAAACCTTTGGTGTTCAACCAATTTTGCTGTAGCCTTTCATTTGTTTTAAAAAGGCTTGGAGACAGTAGATTCCCTAATGTGGGGGCCCTTCTTGAAATGAATCTGATATTTTTAACAGTGTCTCGCATGTTTTCTTGTCGATATAAAAATGGTAGATTGTTTTTAATAATTCTAACAATTTTGTTGTATTGTGCACTATATGTTGTACTAAAGACTATATTTTTCTTTTTTGTTTCTGTTGTTCTTTCTTTCTGTCTCAATAGGTCTTCTCTTGTGATTTTAGACACTTTGTTTAATGAAAATGAAATGAAAATGGACTTTTAAAGTATATTTAATAAAGCTACAAGTTTTAAAGAATCAAAGAAATCTTACAAGTTGCTGGAGTGCAAATATTTTTTCCTTACCTACATGCGTAATATAAGACACATTTATGAATGTGTGTCGGCAAAACCAGGTGCATTACTGCTCGGACAGGCAGACCTATGTCAATGTGCTCTGCCTGAGCCTGAGGAGTCGAGGTGGAGATAGATTTGCTGTTAGGGAAAAAATGTCCCTTATTTCTCATTTCCACCAGTGCAATAATAAAAAGTAATTTATTATAATTATCAACCTGTATAAAATGTAATTATTTAAATGTAATGAAAAACATGATCATATAACTTAATATAAAAATATATAATATCCCCAAAAATATAAAAATATATCCTATAAAATGGATTTAAATTTAATAGAATCTAAAACTAATTTTACATTAAATTAACCACTGATGATGTTTTTACTACATTAAACTTGAAATTTATTTTTGCTGCTCTCACCCTTTATTCTACATACAGCAGGAGCCAGCACAGCACACGTATTGCTGGGATCTGTGGTCCTCCAAGCAGGATCAGTCCCATAGTTTCTATCACCGACATGCTATTCTAATGACTTCTCTTTTATTTCCAGCCTGTCTATAGCCTTTATACATGTTTGGGGCATTACTAATGCGCCTAAGTTCCGAAATGCGCCAAACAAATAGGAGAGGGGCGGGAACTTTAGACTCCATTTATGAACGGACAAAAACCACTTTCATACATCAGGAGCATTATACACTGAAAATGAGACTCCTTCATACATGTCGCCCAAAGTTCTTCTCCTACAAATCCAAATGCATCATCTGTACAGAAACAGAAGAATCACAGAAAGAGCAGATTATCAGCAGAGGGATGGATAATTGATTCTGTGATTTTCCAGGTAATTGATTCTCTCATTTTCCAGGTAATTGATTCTCTCATTTTCCAGGTAATTGATTCTCTCATTTTCCAGGTAATTGATTCTCTGGTTTCCAGGTAATTGATTCTCTCATTTTCCAGGTAATTGATTCTCTGGTTTCCAGGTAATTGATTCTCTGATTTCCCAGATAATTGATTCTCTGGTTTCCCAGGTAATTGATTCTCTGATTTACCAGGTAATTGATTATCTGGTTTACCAGGTAATTGATTGTCTGATTTCCCAGGTAATTGATTCTCTGATTTCCCAGGTAATTGATTCTCTGGTTTTCCGGATAATTGATTCTCTGGTTTTCCGGGTAATTGATTCTCTGGTTTTCCAGGTAATTGATTCTCTGTTTCCAGGTAATTGATTCTCTTTTTTCCCAGGTAATTGATTCTCTGGTTTTCCTGGTTAATTGATTCTCTGTTTTCCGGTAATTGATTTCTCTGTTTTCCAGGTAATTTTGATTCTCTGGTTTTACCTGGTAATTGATTCTCTGATTTTCCGGGGGAAATTTTGATTCTCTGATTTCCCAGGTAATTGATTCTCTCATTTCCCAGGTAATTGGGATTCCTTTTTTCCCGGGAAAATTGATTCTCGGGTTTTCCCAGGTAATTTGATTCTCGGGTTTCCCAGTTAATTGATTCTACCGGTCTGGTTTCCCGGGTTTAATTGATTCTCTGATTTCCCGGAAATTGATTCTCGGGTTTGTTTTTTCCAAGGTAATTGATTCTCTGTTTTCCCGGTAATTTTTGATTGGATTTTCTCTGGCTTTCCGGGTAATTGATTCTCTGATTTTCCGGGTAATTGATTTTTTGATTTTTTCAGGTAATTGATTCTCTGATTTTCCAGGTAACTGATTCTCTGGTTTTCCAGGTAACTGATTCTCTGGTTTTCCAAGTAATTGATTCTCTGATTTCCCAGGTAATTGATTCTCTGGTTTTCCAGGTAATGGATTCTCTGGTTTTCCGGGTAATTGATTCTCTGGTTTTCCAGGTAATTGATTCTCTGGTTTTCCAGGTAATTGATTCTCTGGTTTTCCAGGTAATTGATTCTCTGATTTTCCAGGTAATTGATTCTCTGGTTTTCCAGGTAATTGATTCTCTGGTTTTCCGGGTAATTGATTCTCTGGTTTCCCAGGTAACTGATTCTCTGATTTCCCAGATAATTGATTCTCTGATTTCCCAGGTAATTGATTTTTTGATCTTCCAGGTAATTGATTCTCTGATTTCCCAGGTAATTGATTCTCTGGTTTTCCGGGTAATTGATTCTCTGGTTTTCCAGGTAATTGATTCTCTGGTTTTCCAGGTAATTGATTCTCTGGTTTTCCAGGTAATTGATTCTATGGTTTTCCTGGTAATTGATTCTCTGATTTTCCGGGTAATTGATTCTCTGATCTTCCAGGTAATTGATTCTCTGATTTCCCAGGTAATTGATTCTCTGGTTTTCCGGGTAATTTGATTCTCGGGTTTTTCCCAGTAATTGATTCTCTGGTTTTCCAGGTAATTGATTCTCTGGTTTTCCAGGTAATTGATTCAATGGTTTTCCTGGTAATTGATTCTCTGATTTCCCAGGTAATTGATTCTCTGGTTTTCCAGGTAATTGATTCTCTGGTTTTCCAGGTAATTGATTCTCTGGTTTTCCAGGTAATTGATTCTCTTGTTTTCCAGGTAATTGATTCTCTGGTTTTCCAGTTAATTGATTCTCTTTTTTTCCCACGTAATTAAGTTGTTGGATTCATGTGAAAAAATAGTGCACATTCCAAAATTTTTAATTATACATCAGAGATTGAGACTGAGCTACAGACACTAACAATGTTCAATCCCATCAGGACGATGGAGGGGAGCGGAGGGAGCAGAGGGCGTTTCAATAATTTCCAGATATCTCCAATTATTTCGTTTCCAATTATCACTAATGAACTGATTACAATGTTTCTTATGAGAACTTTTAACTAAACCGTAGGGAGAAAATCATAGAAATCTCTATTAGAGGAAGACTGTGATTAACCCTGCACTGAATGGACTAAAATAATATCTACACATCCATCCATTATTCTGTCTATTCATCTTATACAGATACATAATGATCCACAAATCATCCACAATCCAGATATACAGATGTATTCTCCTTACCATCGCTCTTAATTGATTAAAGAGACCTATTTTTCATGATAGCTGTCACGGCGCTCGGCGCCGCAGCTCGCCGCGGCCGTCCCCCAGCGCTCACAGGATCCGGTTTTTTTTTTTTTGCGGTGGACGCTGCTGCCCGCAGAGGGTTGTCCTTCTGCCCCTTTGCCCGGGAAAACCCTTTTTACTAAACCAGCCCCTTGCTCCTCGGGGCCCTGGCTTGATAGCCCCCGGGGGGCCCCGAAAAAAAATCCCTTCTTGGGGCCGCCTCGGGCCGCGGAGGGGCCTTGGTCGGGATTTAAAGGGTTTTGGCGGGGGGTTTAATTGGCCTTCGTGGCCGCGGACCCTATTTAGTGTGCACGCCTCCTACATCTCTGCCAGTTCATTTGGGGTGCGTTAGAAAAGTCTTGAGAGTGTTGGAAGCCCTTTGTCTAAATTCCCGGTTTTTGACCAGTCCTTTCCCAAATACGTTTCCAATTGCCTTTTGCCGCCTCCCCTGCCCTTCTCCCTGTCCCCGGACAAAGCCTCGGGTTTCCCGTTTCTGAAACCACGGCGGTACCCGGCCCCCATTGAAAAGGCTGGGTCCGTCGGGGGGTAGGGACCGGGTTTACCCCTCAAGCCGCGCAAGTCCATCCCGTTTTTCCCAGGGGCCCTGGTAAAAATAGGGGGGTTATTTTAGACCCCCGGGCCCCTTTTTGGGAATTGGTTTTAACTATCATCCCCTTGGGGTTTGGTCCAGCAAACCCCACCTTGCATTTTTTACATTTCGAACGGGGCCATGGATTCCGCCAGGGCCCTCTGCCCGTCTCGGGGAAAATTGTCAGGGATGGCAGTCGCCCGGGCGGGAGCCAACGTAGGGCCCAATTAGCGGAAATGATCCCAGAAAATTGCGGCCCGTTCCCTTCCACCAGCTCCCCCCGCCGTTTCTCCCTTCTGTTGTTTCCGGCGTCCATTGTTTAAAACCTGGTCCGGCTTTCGGGACCCCTCTTTTGGCATTTTGCCCTCCCTTACGCTATTTTTTGGAAATCCCCCAAAAAAAATTGCCTTTGGGGTTCATCAGCCAGTGTTCCCACCCAAACCCTGGGGTTTAAAGGCGGGAATCAATTCCCTACAGGGGTTTCCCAAAAGGTAAAATTCATAATCACCCCTCTTGTTTGGAGAAGGGCCCTTGGTTGGGATACCCCCGCGGGGGGAAATCGGGGGGGATGGGTTTTTGGAAAGTGACCCCCAAAAAACCTTCCTCCGGGGGTTCCGACGGTCTTTGAGGAAAACCAAGGCCGTACTTCTTCGGCTGCCTCGCCCCGGGCCCCGGCTAAAGAGCGACACCAGGGTTTCGGTCATATTCGGTGCGTTTCGCACTCTCGCTTCGGAGCTGGCTGGAAAAACGACCCTTTTGCTGGGCGTTCTGGCAAAAGTCTTTTCTTGACGAATTTAAAGGATGGCTTGCCGCTGGGGATCTTCCAGCGGGCTCTGGTTGACCTAATTCATTTTGCCACCCGAGTCGATATTGGTTTTGCCAAAAGGGCCCAAAAGGCTCCGCCTTCACGGGGGGTCATCCGTCCACGCCGTTTCCCCAAATTTTGGCTCCCATTTTTCCCAACGCCATCTCTTCCTCCGGCGAGGGTTTCCGGAAAAAAAAACCCTATGAAGTTTTGAGGGGAGCCCACCTGTCCCAGGAGGAACGTTCACAGCGTTTTAAAGAAGAAAGCTGTTTTTCTATTGTGGGGGTTTTATGGAAATTTTATTGGGGCTGTCCGGTGCGCCCGGGAAATTTCCCGCCCCCTAGGGCTCGTAGGGGGGAAAACCCTTAGGTGTCAGAGGGGCCTCTCCCCTTTCGGGCCCCATGCCCGTATTTTATTGGTGTTTCACCGGACGCCCCTTTCGGGCCCCCCCCACCTTTTTTTGGATTTGGATCTGGGGAAAAATTTCATAAGCCACAAAAATTGTGACCGGGTTTTCCCCTTTCCCCCCAGGGGGTTTCATTGCAGAAGCCTATGTTCGTCTCGTCGGGTCTTGGCGAATGTCTTAAGGACGCAAATCCGCTTCCGCACGGGCCCCCCCTCCCCTTTGGGCAGATTGGGGCTCTTCACAAGGGGGAACTTTGAAACTTCTGTCCTGCCTTGACCCTCGTCTAAAATTTCCCTTCGGGGGCCCTCCCGTGGTTGCGGGGCCCTTTACCCCACCTTGGACGGGGCCCCCACGGGGAAAAATTTAATGCGTTGGGTTCCGCTTTGTCTCTGCGTTCCCTGTCGATGCCGAAAATCCAGCCCCTGGGTTTCCCCCTTCCCTGAGTCTTCAAAGCCTCCCCCGGGTTTCTACCCCCGCCTACTGGGACTTTGCCGACGTTTTTTCGGAAAGGGGGACAGGCCGAAAATTCTTCCTCCGCAACGGTTTTATGTTTTGCCCCTTGATCTGAAAACCTGGCTTCTCCCTCCCCGGGCCCGGGGGACAAAGGGGTTTATGTCTGAAGTACACTTTTGAAAACCTCGTAAAGGTTCTTTCGAAAGCCCTCGTCCCCAGCGGGAAAGCTGGTTTCTTTTTCGTGGAGAAAAAAAAGAGGGGTTTTCCCCGGGCCCTGCATGGGGACTATGGGGTTTTTAAATAAAATTACAGAAAAAAACCGTCCCCTCTCCCCTTGATCTCTGAATTTTTTCGCCCGCAGTAAAAAATTTTTCCCAAGTTTGGGAATTACGCGGGGGCTTAAAATTAAATTTCGCATTAGAGAAGGGGGAATTGAGGGGGGGAAAAACGGCGTTTAATACGGGGGAGGGCCCCTTCGAGAAATTTTGGTTTTGCCATTCGGTCTCTCCCAACGTTTCCCGCTGTATTTCGGGAATTTTTGTCAAGAGATTTTCCCCGGGGACCTACTCTAAATCTGTGTTATTTTTTTAATTGGACGATTTAAAAAAAAAAAATTTTTTCCCCCGGTTCTTGAAACTCATCGCCACCACGTCCGTCAGGCCCCTCAGGAAACTCCGCACCCATAAGTTTTTTTGCAAAACCGGGGAAAAGGGGGTGTCTCTTTAAACGTACCAGTTTCCCCTTTTTTAGGGAAAAATTTTCTTGAAAAAGGGGGTCTCCGGAGGGAAACCTTCAAAATTTCCCCGCGTTTTCCCCGTGGCCAAAAAACCGGGGGGCCTTGGGCCATTTAACGTTTTTTCTGGGTTTTTCCAATTTTTTATAGACAATTTATCCCCAACACTTCTTTTTCGCGGGTTGGCCCCCCCTGGGGGGTTTTAACTAAGAAAAAGGGCCAAATCCCTTTTTCCGGGCCCCCAGAAGCTAAAGAACCCTTCAACCGTCTCAAAGGGGCTTTTCAAGTCTGCTCCCCCTTTTTCTCCCCCGGGAAACCCAAAACCCCCCTTTCTTTTGGGAAGTGGACGCTTCCTTGTGGGTGCCGGGTGCTTTTTCCTCCTTTAAAAGGGTCCTCCTCGGGGCAAACTGCATAAATTTTGGGTTTTTTTTCCAAAACTTCCTTCCCGCGGAAGAATTTATACCCTAGGTATCGCCGGGTTTTGGCCCAAAAATTTGTCTAGAAGAGTGGCATCCCTGTGGGGGGGCTCCTTCCCTTTTTTCTTCTTCCCAACCGGGCCATAAAAAACCTCCATATCTTCAGGGCGGCCCCCAACCCTGGGAAACCCCCAACAGTCCGATGGTCGCTCTTTTTTTGGCCCCCTTTTGACCTTTCCCTTTCTACACTTTTGGCCAAACCGGGAAAGAAAGTTTAAAACTGAACCCCCATCTCGTTCCTCGGTTTCGGTGGGGGTTTTTAGTTCCTCCACAGGGACATAGTCCCTCCTTTAACGCTCGTTATGGCCCGCCCCCCTTTTTCTTCAACACTTTTCCCCCCGGGAAAGGGCTTATGTGTCCTCCCCTTTCGGGCCCAGGGAAACCTTTAAGGGGGGACATTCTTCCCCAGCAGCTGGGCATCCCGGGGGGTCCATTTGGTCTCTACAGGTCTCTACAGTTTTTCCATCCAAAGTTTTCAGATTGCATGTTCTCCCCTTTTCTATTGTCTCCCGCAGGGGAGGGCCAGTTTTTTTTGTAAATTTTGGCCCGGGGTTTTTGTGTGTCAGTTGGGAGATTCAGCAGATTTTTCTTTGCATCCACCCCCCAAACTAACGGGCGGTGGAGGGGTTAACCAGGTGTTGGGTACCTTTTTTGCAGCATTTTGTGTTTCCCCTCGGTTTTTGAAAAACTGGTCCGTCTTCTCCCCTGGGCAGGGGCTTTCCTATAAATCTTTAGATTCGGAATCCGCTGGGGCCTCCCCCTTTTTTGGGTTTTTTGGGTTTTGGGGGTTTAAAATTTTTCCCCCCCACACCTTTTCCCTCTAGCTACCCTTCTTGTCCCGGGCCTTTGGTTTCCCAAGTAGAGGACATCAAGGTTCTGGAACTTTACCGACCCGGCCCCTTGGCTACGAGCTTCTGTTTGCACCAAAAAATTAAAGGGTGAAAGGTATGTAGGTCCCCCCCCTATTTGAGCCCGGGATAGGGTTTGGGTTTTCCACCCAAATTCCCTCCGCTTTTAAATTTTCCCGGTACAAGTTGGGCCCCAAATTTTTGGGCCCTTTTTTGGGTTTCTTCGGCGACTTAAAACCCCTTCCTAAAAAGCTCCCCTTGCCCCCCCCTTCGGGATCCCTTTAACGCCTTTCCCCGTTGTCCCCCTCCCAAACCATGGTGCTGAACCGGGTTCTCCCCTTAAATTTTTCACCCTTTTCCCGCCGCTAATCAGGAAAAACTTTTTGAGGTCAAGGGAGGTGTTGGTGGGAAAACGGTTTAGGGGGAAAAAAAGGGGGGTATTCCTTATTTTAGTGGAAGGGCTTCGGTCTCGAGGCCCAAAAAAGTCCCGGGCCCCCTCTCTAAATTCCCAAAAGAAGAGGGGGAAGGCTGGGGGGGGGGGGGTACTGACAACGGGCTGGTCCGGGGTCCCCCCGGGGCTCACGGGGTCCCGGGCGGGGTTTCCGCTGCTGCCCGCAGCGTTGTCCTTCTTTCTCCTGCCCCAAAGGAAAAAATCCCCCAATCACCAGTCCCCGCTCCTGTGGGCTGGTTGACAGCCGCTGCACGCGTTTCCCGCCCCTTAGGGTTCGCGCGCGGCTGGTCGGGGGTTTTTAAAGGGATAGGCGCCGGTAATTTTGGGCCCTCGCTGGCCGTGACCCTATTTAGTGTGAAAGTTCCCACACTCTCTGCCTGTTCGTTGGGGTGCGTTAGCAAGTCTTGAGGTGGTTTTAAGTCCTTTTCTGTTTCCCGTTTTACCCGTCCGTTTCCCCTTCGTTTCCTGACCTTGCCTGGTTTTTCCCCCTGCCTTGGGCCGTCTGGCCGTCTCTGACTTTTGAACCCCCTGCCACCTGCCCTGACCTTTTTCCTGTCCCCAATACGCCTTGGATTTTTCAATTCCCGTACCCAAAGCATTACCCCGGCCGCCACCCGCAAGCTAGTCACGTCGGGGGGAGCGGGCCTGGGAGCCTCACGCCCCCAAACAAATCCCTCCGCTTTGCGGCGGGGGTTGGTGAATTTTTGGGGGTCTTAGGGCTCCCCTCCCTGGCGTTTGGGTTAACCTCAAAACGCTTGGGAGTGGTCCAGCGAATCCCCCTCTGCATTTCAATTGCTCACTTTTCATAGCTTTCCCAGAAAGGGAGGTTTGGTAGTTTGTTCACCCTTTTAGGTAGGGAAGTATATAGGCCTCGTCCCCGTAGGTAGGTAAATACACTTACGAGCAAAAGGTCAAAAATATTTTGAACTTTTTTATAAATGTTGAGTATTTTAATTTTTGGAAAAAATTAAAATTGGTAGATTTTTTTCATTTTTTTTCGATTTTTTTGGGGTCCGATTGTTTTCCTCGAAATCGGGAAAAAAATCTAGATTGAGAATTAATATAGAGCTATTTTCGCTGCTTCCTGTATTTCTGGCGGCCAGCCAGTGAGTGCAGAGCACAGAGGGGGGTCAAGAAAGTCACCGCTGAGGGTGTAGTGATCTCATTGACCGCTAAAATCACATGACCGTTTACGTGTTTGTCCCCTGTATTTTCCCGGTGAACGGGGCCCTAATGATTTTAGACTGTTTGGGAAATGAAACACATTGCTCTCTCTTTTGTTCTTGGTTCAAAGGCCCGTAGACATTTCCATTTTCCCAGCAATTTCAAAAAGGGAAAAAATGCTTAGATAGAATTTTAAATTTGGGGTTTGGGGGAAAAGAAGGGTTAGGGAATACTAGACAGTTTGTGTTTTTGGGGGTTTTGAAATTTTCCGCATTTCTGCATCTTTGGGATTACCCCAAAAATTCCTTGCTGCGTTTTGGGGGGGACAGTTTTTGCAAAAAGCACTGTTATGAAAAACTCTCAAAAGAAAAAAGCTGTGAAAACCCCTGGTTTCTTTAAAGAAAATTTCATTCCTGCCCAAAAATTTTAAAGGCTACAGTTTTAGGGGGACAACCCGGTTTTACAAGAAAAACCCTTCTTTCCCTAAGACCCCCTTTCACCCAAAATTTCCCTAAAAAAATTCTGTTTCTAATCTTAGTTTGCCTTTTTCCAAAAATTTATAGGCTTTCAAAAACTGTTGATTCAGTGTTACATTTCTTCCAAAAGCCCACTTTTTCACAGATTTTCCCATGAAAAAATTTATTTTAATCCTAGTTGGTTGTTGAAAAGTCAAGGATTAAAGAACACTTTTGATTTTTGTCAGGTTTTTCCATAAGACCACATTTACAGATTTTCCCATAAAAAAAATTCTGTTCAAATCCTATTTGCCTAGTTGGAAATTAAGTAATTTAAAAACACTTTTGATTTGCTGTCTTTGGAGTACGTTCTTCAGTAAGAGACTGTGAACAAATCTTGCCCCTTTTTAATATTTTTTTTTGAACATGGAGCGAATTGATAGTAAGTGAGCAAGGAGGGGCTTGGGACATGAGCTAGAGGTACAGACAAGGCGCTTGTAAGGGTTCGGGGATTCGCGGGACCACCGAAGTGATTTAGTTTTTGCCCCCGGGAAAGCAAGTCAAAGTACCCCCGGTTTTCACCAGAGCCCCCCGCAAAGCGGGTGGACTTGTGCGGCGTGAGGACCAGGTCGCTACCCCTGACGTGATTGCTTCGATGGCGCCCCGGGGGAAATGGTGGTACAAAAGTAATCCAAAGGTGTAGTCGGGGGGCAGGCAGGATGTCAAGACAGGTGGCAGAGGTTTCGTGGATCAGAGACATGTCAGATGTGCAGGGCAGGCGGCAAACAGGCAAGGTCAGAAACGCAGCAGAGCAGACGGTACACGGGTAATCAATACGGACTCTCCAAACACTCTCGTCACAAGACTCCCTGAACGCACACCAACAATCTGGCAGCGAGTGCAGGGCGGAATACCTTATATAGTGACCATGCGCCCGCATAGACCAATTACCGGACAACATGGAACCTCTAAGATCAAGACCACCGTCGCGCGCTTGAGCGCTAGGGGCGGGCATGGCTGCCACGGCGGCCGGGACGGATAAGAGCGGCGTGCACCGGAGCGCGCCAGGGAAGAGAGCCGGCGTGGGACAGGAGAACGGTTGGTGTGTCCGCGGTGGTGACCACGATGCCCGTTCGGACCCCTGCAGGTAGGGGTACGTCCGCGTGGCAGCGGCGCCCGAGACCGCCGTGACAGCGTAACCCCTCCCCCCCTTAGTCTCCCCCACTTTTTTTTAACCTACGAGGAGATCAGGAGACAGGTTGGCCTCCATGTTCCACGACGCTCCTCTGGTCCGAACCCCTTCCAGTCAAGTGAGAAAGAACCGCTTCACCCCTCACAGTCTTCTCTCCACACCTCCTTGACTCGTCAAGATGTTTATCGCAGACACAGTATGGCCAACAGCATAGAAGAGACAGAGACAGCCCCAACCGGGAGAACGATTCAGTACCACAGGCCTTGAGGACGAGACATGAAAGGTGTTTTCGGGAACACGCAGATGGAGGCAAGCGGATCTTGTAGGATACCGGGGTAAAGTTGCCCGAAGTAACCACAAAAGTGGCCCAAATATTTAGGCCCAACTTGTAACAGGCACCTTTAAGCAATGTACTAGGCAGATAACCAAACACTATCACCCGGCTTATATATGGGCGGAGGTCTCCGTTACCTATCAGCCTGGAAAACTTTAGTGCGAGTGGAGCCCGAAGGAAGGGCCTGACAGAGTGACTGTGCCAGATGTCTTGATGTCCCGTACTCGGGCATAACAGTCCGGAAGCATGACACGAGGTGGCTATGGGAAAGACGGGCGGGGATGTAACCCAAACACAATAAGAAAAGGAGCGGCACTAGCGTTGTCTAGGGAATTATAGGAGAATTTCCACCCAGGGGAGGAGGTTTCAGAACAGGTTAATCCTGACTGGGCAACACAAAATGTCCGTCAGATAAGTGCCTAAGACTTGTACCCTCTCCCCTGCCCGTTGGTTTGAGGGTGGTATGCAGACGATAAGTCCAGCTGAATGCGTAACTGAGCACACAGAGCACGCCAGAATTTAGATACAAACTATCAGAGATGATATGCAAAGGGAGCCCTGTAACCGAAAGATTGTGTGGAAGAAGAGCTGGCCAGCGTGGGTGCCGAGGGTAAACCCAAGGCAGGGGAACAAAGTGAGGCCATTTTAGAAAAACAGTCAACCACTTACCCAATGACCCCGTGGAGTTCGGATGAGGGGGCCCCCCCGGTAGGATCAGTAACAAAATCCATAGCATAATGGGACCAAGGATTCTCTGGCACCGGGAGAGGCTGAAGCAGACCTGCGGTCCTGAGGCGATGAACTTTTTGTTACTGGCACAGGAGTACAGGCCAGACAAAGTCTTCCTAACGTCCTGATGAGGGAGTGGGCCACCAATAGTATCGAGAGATCAGTTGTACGGAATTGTGAACCACCGGATGACCATCTGTACGATGAGGAATGTCCCCCCATTAAGGTGATCCATGCCGAAAACAGGGACGGACGCTGTAGTCTTTCCCGAGTAAATTTTGAAAGGTCCACAGGAGCTGCGAGAGAAGCGTTCCGGAGGGATAATGAGCTGAGCAGGGTGTGGCACCAGCCACCTGTGTCCGAGATCTAGATAGAGCGTGCCCGCCCTGATGATTTTTTCGGCCGGTCGAATTGTAGGATGAATGTTAAAACGGGCGACAGAGAGGGACACCTGGCTTGATGAGGGTTCAATCGCTGAGCAGATTGGAGAAAATTAAGAAGATTCTTGTGTTCAGCTGAGATCTCTAAGGATGGTGATCCCCCCACCAGCAAGTTGACGCCATTCTTCTAAGGCTAACTTTATAGCCAGTTAGTTCCCCGATCACCATATGTGTAATTTACGTTTCGGCTGGAAGTGAAGGGTTTTGGAGAAGAAACTCCACACGCAGCAATCTCCAAGAGGAGGACTTCTGAAGAAGGACAGCCGCCGGCACCCAACTGAGAGGCATCAACCCACTTAAGACAACGTGCGCTGTTGGTCTGGAAGAAGAGGAATCAGAGCGAGAAGCGAAGGCAGCCTGTTTAGACGCTTAAAGGCTTCTTGAGCTTCGGAGGAGACCAAGATTTAGGGTTGGCAACCCTTCTTGGAGGGCTACCAGTGGAGGCCACGCAGAGAGGAGAACTGTGGGATAAATTACCTGTAATATTGGCAAAACCTAAAAGCGCTGGATGGCCCGGAGGCCCACCGTTCGGGCTCACTGAAGGACCGCCTTAGAGCTTGGAGGGGTCCATCTGAAGATCATTGATCCTACACGATGTACCCAAAGAGGGCAGGGAGGGTTCGCTCCGACACCAGGCACTTCCCAGCTTGGCATTAATTGGGGGTTACGGAGACGTCTGAGCACCTGGCGGACGTGGTGCTGTTGAGTCTCTAGACTGGAGAAAAAGATTAGAATGTCGTCCAAACATAGACTACGATGCAGACGTATAGGAATGTCGCAGAAGATCTCATTGACGAAGTTTTGGAACACAGCCGTAGGTGCAGAGACCAAGATGGCATGACGAGATCTGCTAAGATGGCCAACATGGGTGTTAAATGGCTGTTCTTTCCATCTCTCCTTCCCGTATACGAATCAAGGTTTTAAGCAACCGCGAAGATCCCAATTAAGAAAAAAATATTTGCGCCACGGAGGCGGTCAAATGTAGCTCTGAGATCACAGGCAGGGGATATCGATTCTTATGGTTATTTTATTTAGGCCACGATAATAGATACATGGGCCGGAGGGTTCCTCTTTCCTTTCGCCAAATGAAGGAATCCGGCACCCGCAGGCGAAGACGTCTTCTGCCGTATAAAGCCTTTACGGAGATGTCTCTGAATATACTCCAGACATCGCCGTTTGTCTCCGGTGACTGAAAAGAGGGTAAACTCTGCCTCGGGGAGGAGTAGTACCGGTTGCAGGTCATAAGGGCAATCGAAGGGCGCGGTGCGGGGGCAGAGTTTCGGCTTGTCTTTCTGAAAAAGACGTCGGCAAAGTCCTGGTAAGGAGCAGGCAGACCTTGCAAGAACTGTTGTAAGGCCCTTGCAGAGGCAACCGTATAGCAGGGCGAGTGCCAGAAGGCATCGTGAGTGACATGCCGGGGCCCCAACGAAGAATCTGCGCCTGTGTTCCAGTCGTAAGGGTTCGTGAGCATGCTCTTCTAACCAGGGAAGGCCCAGAAGGGATCTCAGAAGAGGAACGAGGCGCATGAGAAGTTTCACATTTTTTCCGGTGTAAGCGCGCCTATCTGCAAGTGAGGGGCGCAGTGCCGAACCGAATGGCATCCTTGAGGCATACGCCACGGACAGAGGAACAAACATGGGGTATCTGCAGAGGGGGTCACCGAGCCAAACTGGGACACCAATCGCTGAGCGTGGGCTGATAAAGATACCAAGCGGAACCCCGAGTCAGGAAGCGGTGGCCTAAAAAGTCTGTACGGCGAAAATTCCACAAAGTTACAGATATGGTCAGACGGGAGAGCCGCACCTGACACCTAGGGATGCCTCGCATAGCGAGTCATAGGAGCGAGTAGTATTCCGGCTCGCTCCTGACAGTCCCCAATGAAGTGCCTGAAACACCACAATAGAAACACAACTGCCTCATGACGAACTCTGTGGAGCGTTCTCCTGGGTCAAGTGATCCCTTTCAACCCTGCATGGTTTCGTCCTCAATGACCGTTGGTGGAGGAAGTGGAGGGCGTTTTGAAAGACCCAGGTGGCTAAGCGAGGTAGCCGGCGTGTGAGTAGGCTCGCGTGAGGCGGAGCTCTTGATGTCTCTCCGCAAAAGCGAATGTCGATGCCGGTGGCCAACCGAATCAAAACGTCCAGAGAGGATGGCAAATCCCGACCCCGAGCTCATCTTTAACGCGTCCCGAGAGGCCCATGCTAGAAGTCGCCACCAAAGCCTCATTGTCCCAAGACCAGTCTGAGGATAGAGTTGCGGAACTGCCACCGAGTACTGCCCTACATAGAGTCACCCCTGACGGAGACGAAGCAGAGCTTTCAGCAGCGGAGGAGTGCGACCAGGTTCCTCGAAGACTAGTACGGAAACCCCTGGAGGAAGTCTATGCAGATAGCTGTCAGCGGATCATCCTCGAGTCCCATAGCGGGTGGCCTGTATGATACGAGGCTAATAATGATACCGCTTTAGCCCGCTCAGTAGGGAATTGATGTCTCCAACACCCTCGATGTGATGGAGCATTGACTTATGAAGCCGTCTGCACTTCTGTGTCCCTCCATCATAGCGAGAGGGGAAGCGCAGATGCAGAGAAGCCCGGTTTGCCAGGAGCAGGTAAGCGCCATGGTTCAGGAGCGACTGTGCTGGCAGGCGCAAGCAGCCAGCATGCGTAGGTAGATGAGCCGCAAGGTCTGCATCATGGCCGCCAGCAGGTCAATACGCTGGCCTTTCTGGGCGACCCGGCCGACGAGAACGTCCTGGAAGTCGGGCAGAGTACCTGCGAATCCATGGCCCTATTGTACTGTAGGGTTATCGGTGGATTGCGCTGGACACCGCAAAGCGATGATAGTTTAAGGTCACCGCCTAGGGAGCGGAGACCTAAGTGTAGACCCCCAGTTTTCACCAGAGCCCGCCCCCGCAGAACGGAGTGGACTTGCTGCGGCGTGAGGCTACCAGTCTCTACCACCTGACGTGACTAGTTTGGCGATGGGCGGGCCGGGTTACTGCGTGGTACAAAAAAATCGTAATCCAAAGGCTTAGTCGGAACAGGCAGGAGGTCAGAGGACAGGCGGCAGAGGTTCATGGTCAAGAACAGGCAGACATCAGGGCAGGCGGCAAACAGGCAAGGTCAGGAACACGTAGCGGAACGGACTGGTACAATGCGAGGGCAATCATATGGACTCTAACACTCTCCAAACTCACTGAACGCACACCAAAAATCTCGAAGCCGAGGCTGGGGGCATATACCTTATATATGGACCATCGCCCGCAATAGACCAATTACCGTGGACACTTGGCCCTTTAAATTAAATCTAGACCCAGGGTCCGTAAGCGCGCGAGCAAGGGGTGAAGCATGCGCCACGGTCGGCCGGAGGACAGGAGCGGCGGTAGCCCGGAGCGCGGCCAGGTAAGAGAGCCGGCGTGGGACTGGAGGGAACGGTGTGGATCCTGTTGACCAGCGATGGCCCGCACCGGACTCCCTGGCTCATGGCAGTAACTTCCGCCGTGGGGGGCAGCGGCGCCCGCGACCGCCCGGTGACAGCGCTCCTTCCAGTGCTCCGGACAACAACAAGCGGAGCACAAGACCTCAGTTTGCAGGACCGTCAGGCCTGTCATCGCTTGGTCGGTTCACTGTGAATCTCAGTTACTGAAGAGCTTCGCCAAGTGCGGTTCTCAGCTGATTAACAACAACCGAATCGAGCGGTTTTACTTTCCGTCCTCTCATTCAAGCCACAAATGCCATTGTCATCATCGTCATCATCAGTCCAACCTTGAAGCAAATCACAGCCCAAATGTCAACCATATACAGACCGCTTCCCTATAATCCATATTCTGAAGATCTCTTTGTAATGACACAATGTGGTTTGGGGTCAGAAACCATTTAGAAACGATCAGAGCCAAAGAGGATGATTTTGTCTGCTCTGACGCCCATCACTGATGCCCTTCAGCAGGAGGAGAAGTAAGCTGGTCAGTTGGCAAGGAAATCCCCGAGTGGTCAGCAAAGCCTTCGCAGTGCCTGTGGCTTCTAGCATGTAGCTTGAAGGATGTAGACTGTCAGGACAAGGAAGTCACCTGTGATGATGATGTTGCACTAATAAGATGACCATTGGCGGAAATCCGAACGTGCTCTTTCAGCAGCAGTTGCTGCGAGCTCCTCTTCAGTGGATGAGAAGGGATGATGGGTAGTTCCAATGCGGGTCTGTGTCAGAGAAGGTAGAGGCGATCGTACAATAACACTGACATTAATCCCCAGCCGTGTCCCATTGGTGCAGCGGGAACACTGCTACTAGGTTTTCACGGTCGAAGACGTTCCAGGAGGCCCTTTGAAGCCTGTGTCCTTTTTCCATCAAGGCCACAGATTCGACGCGGCCGACCTCATATGCCGATTGCCAATCACACGTCATAGAGGAATAGAATCTAAAGAGTTTATTAACCACCATAAACATGAACAGGCACATGCATCTAAAAGCATGAATTGATGTGGAGAGTCCACTCTTGGAGAAAAAAAAGGCCCCACAGGTCCTGCTTCCAACCATTGATGATATCCTCTGTCGTTCTCCTCCTCACGTCACTTCCAAGACCAAAGTTCCTCGTGCTGCCAATGTGTCAAGAGCACATGAGCAAGCACCATCCCCTAGTCCCAGAACACTGTGGTCGAATGGCTTCGCGCACAGCCACCACCAGAGACACAGCCTATCACTTTTTTCTGTTTTCTTCCACCAATTTTGGCCTGCATGCCAACAGAGGCCCATCTGATGCTGAGCAGGAATTTCTTTGCCAAGAAAAGCTCCCTGTCCTGACCAGCGTCACCTGGCAGAAAAAAATCTCCAGAGCGCGTTGTCCTGCATCCCTGTCCACACAAAGTTCCATGTCACTACAGACAATGTGAACTAGTAAGCAATGTCAAGGGCGTTTACATCTCACTGACCTGTTCACTGTTCGAGTTATGGGGTGACAGTGTCTCTGGTGAGAGATGGTGTGTCTTGGGCTCATTGCGGAAGCACTGCTGGGATGGGCAAGGTTCCAGATCCCCATCCCTCCACAGTAGCATCACTGCCAAGAGAAACTGGCCGTTCTGAAATTAATGTGTCTTTGAGACCGTCAAATCACAGGGTCAAGAACTGTGGACGGCTGTGCGCCACTGAGACCGACCAGTGGCTGGTGCTAAGAACCTGGTGCCAGGCCAAGGTGGGTGTGCGACAACGGGAATAATCTCCATTGCTTTGCCCTTAAGGGGATCAGTAGACTTGCGCACAATCCCTTGTCGTGGCACACCGTCAAGAACCGGTTGTGCAGAAATAGCTAAGCCTACATGGGTGCTCGACTGTCTGCTGAGAAGCTTAGAGGTCTTAGATCAAGACTTTCCCGACGCTCGCGTGCGAAATAGCACCCTGCTTCGTCCCAAACATTAAAAAAAACAAAAAATCTAAAACAAAAAAAAAACGAAAACCCCCCCTGGGCATAGCGTTGCAGCTTCATCTGGTCCTAACCCCTATCAACCGATCTCATTGTTTGACTGTGGCAAAATTGCTGAATGTCCGCCCTTCCACATTCTCCAGTTATTGTGCAGCAGAGTATATGCCATTATGTAGTATGAATGTTGATAATGGCCTGAACGAGCAGTGGTGCGGAACTCGTGTGTTACCCATAGAGAGTGGAGATCCTCTTCACCATCCTACCAGTTTTGAAGACCTACCAAAATGGTCAGACAGAACAAAGCCATTGTCAGCATGATCATTGTGTGATATTTTTACTGAACAAGTTTTGGGGGGTTTTAGAAACACCGCGGAGCAGGTGCCCCAGCGTGAGGGAGGAGGAGGCGGACACAAGATGCGGACGCACAGAGGCCTTACCAACAGAGGATGTAGAAGGTCACCTGTTTCCTCCTTCCCAAATTTAAATGGTCCTTTTTTAGGCGGTGGTTCGGGGTCCAGGGCTGGTACAGGATGGCAGTTCAGCTCACAGAGTACAGCGCATGAGGCTAGCCAGGGCTGTGGTGATGCTCAGGATGAGGAAGTAGAGGAGGGATGAGGCAGGACTGGACACTGACAGTACCGATCTTCCTTCAGTGTAAGAGGTTGCACAGATTTTCAGGAGGAGGAGGAAGAGTGAGGAAGATCTTTAGTGGTCCCTCGACCCAGGACTTGGCAAATCCCGGCAGCATCTCACACATCAGCGGCTTGGATGCTACATTACCTCAACATGATCCATGCATCCAAGCAATCAACATGAACATCATTTACTTGAGTGCCGCCCCATCTTGTGATCCATGTTACAAATCAAAAGTCAGCAAATTCCTTCCACCCAACAAATTGACAGTAAATGCAGGAATTTGAGACACTGCTCATTGACCAACTCGAGACATCTGTTGAATCTTCTTCACGCTCTAATGTCACAGTGGAACAACATCAGCAATGTGCCAGCAGTAGAATGGCAAGTAGCCGTAGTAGCAGCATCAGCAGAAGGCAGTGTGGCAGGAGCCTACTGGGTGAACATGTACAATCGTTATATACACACATCATCCAACGCCTGTAAAGGCACAGAAGCATTTCAGACCACACAGAGACCGCACTAAGACCATGTCCAATGACTACCTGCAGCTCACCCAGATGTTTTGGACTTGGTCCGGGTGCCCAATCAACTTCTGGATGTCATCGGATGAATGGCCTGAGCTTTCTCGGCACGCCATAGAAGTTTTATCCTGCCCGGGAGCCAATATTATCTCGGAACGCACCTCCAGCACAGCTGGTGGGGTGATAATTGGCAAACGTATCCGTCTTTCCCCTGACAATGTGGATTGTTTGACATTAAAATGAATCAAGCATGGGTTCCTGACGATTTTGTTGCACCGGTTGCTGATGTGACCGACTAGTAAACTGTAGCACGTCTTCTTTACAATGTGAAATACACATAACATTTAAAAAAATCATGGTCCCTCATTGAAAAAAAATCTTATTCCAAATACCTCATTTCTTATAGCAAATTTATTCTGAGATTTGTCCATAAGGTCATTTTACTGGTTTTGGGGTCAGGTTACTGTAGAAGGGGTGCCAGGGGTGCCAATAGGGCAGTAATCCTGTCAGTGGAACTAAACAAAAAGGGGTCCAGTGCTATGTTAAAAATAGGAAGTAGTAATGGATGGGTACCCCATTTGATTTAGCTGCATTGGGACCTGAAGTAATAGATGAACTGACAGGGAAACGGCGAGCCCTGGTATCACTGCATCCCTATAACTACAAGCCCTGCCACTAACCCTCCATGTTCCCCGTAGGGGATGTTCTTGCTGCCACCACATATATGACATGTTCTGTGGCCCTTTTGCAAAAAGTTGATAGGGGCTCCTGCGTTACCAGTAACCAATGTTCAATACCGATGTCTTATTATGCGTCAAAGGACCCGTAGCTGCCTTCTACCACTGTACCTGCTATGGCTAAGCTGTCTCATCTTTTCAGTTAGCCATTGAAAGGAATGAATTTATTTTAGCCTGTGAATTTTTTCTGTGACTCTTAGAGCCAAATTGTCATTGTCTAAGATTTAGCATACTGCGATATCCTTTTACTGTTATGTGATGTGGTAAATTCCAGCTTCTTCTCACGCTGTTTTTCGTCTATAAAATTAAACCTGATCATCTTCTCCCATTGACTTTAATGGGATTCTGGTCTGCTGATTTGATCGATATCAAGAAGGGAATAGAAAATCGTCCAATATTTTTTTGTGATCGCGTCATCTCTAACTTTGACTTCAGCTCCATAATCTCACCATCGCACTACAGCTTTGAACTTGAGACTAACCATCTTTTCATAGACAATGATCTTGGCTCTCATAAATCAATTTGACTTGCAACTATTTAGCAATGCTTAGTTATGGTATATGTCTCCCATTTGCTAGCTGGGTAATTTAGGCCTGACAGCAGGTGAGTAGGTATCTAGGCCCCCCTTTAGCGGGTATATGTTTCCCTTTTGTTTTTGAAATTAAAACCCCCCCCAAGGGGTAGGTAAGTATATAGACCCCCTTCCCCCCCCAAATATTTTACCTAATGGGTTTGGAAGTGGGTAATAGGCGGGAAGGAAATAAAGGGTTCAGGGGGTGATGGTGGGTTTTTTTCCCCCCCCAAAATTTAAGAAGGCTTTTTTTTGGCCCCAGTACGTAAAAAGCCAAACCCTGGTAGGTGGGAAGGAAAGTAATATAGACCCATTAATAATTATGACTTGGTAGGTATATAGGCCCCTCATTAGGTGGTTAATAAAGTAGGCGGCAAAACTTGGTATAAAGTTTCATAGGGAACTAAAAAAGGTGCACGGTAAAATTGGTACTAAGGGGGTTTAGATTGGTATTTTAGGCCCCCAACCCAAGATAGGTGGGGATAAAACCCCCTAGAGTTGGTGGGAAAGAATATATACCCCCAAATTCCCCTCCCCCCTGTCAAATTGCCCTTTTTGGGTTAGAATGGGATAGATTAGATAGATAAATGATGGTTTGATAGTAATTAATAGTTAGTTAGATGGGATAGATAATAGAAAGATGTTTAGATAGATAGATAAATAGATAGATAGATAGATAGATGTTTGATAGAAATTATATAGATATAATATAGATAGATAGATAAAAGGGGAAAAAAAATAGATTGGATAGATAGATATGGGATGGGAAAAGATAGTTTAAAATAGATTGATAGATAGATAGATAGAGTTTAATAGTTGATAGATAGATAGATAGATGGGATATGAAAGGCTTATTTGGTGGGTTAGTTCAAAAACCATCAGGGGGAAAGGACAGCCAATAGCCCCTCCTTTTAAAAACCCATTTGGAAAAGTAAAATATGAGCCCTTAGTAGGATTAAATTTATATAGCCCCCAAATAGGGAAAATTATACCCCCCAATAAATAAACCTAAAGGCCCCTTAAATAGATATTTAATTGCACAAAAAACCCCTAAAAAAAATGATTAAAAGGGCCCCAAATCTAAAAGCGTCAAAATTTTCCCCCCAAAAAAAAATTTTAATTTCAAAAATACTTTGGCGACCTCACTATAAAATGTTTGGTGATCCCCCCTTTATTTGCAGGGGGGACAGGTTCTTTGGTGCCCAAAATTTTTGCCATGGACATTTTGGGAAATAAAGCGTTTTTTTTTTTTTTCTTTTATGAGTGCTGCATTTTCGTTGTAATTTTCTTGGCCCCCGTTTTTATTTTTTTTGGGAGTGCTCCCATTTTACTTTTTTTTTTTTTCTGTAAAAGGTAGGCAAAAAAGGCCCACAATGGGAAAGATAGTTTTAGGGGTCTTAGTAAGTAGGCAGGTATATGGGGAAATTAGTAGCAAAGGGGGGTTGGGGGAAAGTACCTTTTCCATTGGGGTATGTAGGGGGGTATATAACATCAAACTTTGTATTTTAGGTTAAAACCCTTCCCGGGGAAAGGCGGGTTTTTACGGGCCCCCAAAGTGGGGTAGGTCCCCTAAGGTTCAAAAATTGCCTCCTTATAGGCAGTGGGTTTATATGACCTCCATCTATTTTAAGTAAGTTGGTTGGCAAATGGTCCCCTTCAGAAATAGGGGGGTAGGTTTATAAAACCCTTCCCAAAAAGTAGGTAGCTAGGTGAATATCCCCCATCTAGTGGTGGGGCGGGTACTTAGCAGGTACCCTTGGGATAAAGGTCCCTTTATTTTAGGAAAGCAAAAAGGACTCCTCAAAAAGGTATTAAATTTTTATAGACCCCCCTTTATGCGGGAAGGGTTTTTTAAGTTGATATTTTGGCCCCCCTAGCAGATGGGGTGGTTTTAAAAACCCCCCTTCGGGTAAGGGGGCAGGTTTATATACACCCCCTAATTGGGTGGGTAGATAAAAAGGGGGCCCCCCATCAGTAGGTTTTTGGGTTAAAACCCCCCCCCCTCCCCCTATTATCTGGGTTTAATTTAAATTTTAAACTGTAAGAAGTTAGGTAGGTATTTTGGGCCCCCCACCAAAAGGCAAATAGGTCCACACAAAATAATTTAGGTAAAAATTTTTCCTCTTGAACATAAAAAGGGTATAAAACTTTTTGGGTTAGATGGGTGGAACATCTAGATAGGTAGGTACATATAATAAATAAAAAGGTAAATGGGCCCCCTATTAAGAAACGTATGTGGGTATAAAGTCCCCTCAGTCCCCAAAAGGAAGTTGAAAGGTATAAAGGCCCTTCCAAAGGTATGTAGGTATACACTATACCCCCTCAGTTTTTTAAGGGGTAACACCCCCCCTCAAAACACAAAAGAGGCAGAGGAGAAAGGCCTTTTCCCCAAAAAAAAATTCCCTCGGGGGAAATCCCCCAACTTAGGCTTGGCCCCAACAGGGGAGGTTCCCCGGGAAAGGGGCCCCGATAACTACTGACTATAAATAAAAATTAAAATCCTTTTTGGGGGCCACATAAAAACACCGGGAAACCCAATCTGGATCAAAAAAGGGAAATACCCCTTTAGGGCAGATTGGTTTTTGCCTTTTTGGACCCAAGTCTTAAGTAGGAAGAAAGAAAAATTTTAAAAATTCCCTTTCCCCCCCCCTTTTCACCCACATTTTTCCCCAACCCCTTTGGTTGACTTGATTGAAGATGTCTTTTTTAACCCCTCCCTATGCATTTCACTAAAATTTTTGGACAAAAATTTCTTCTCCAAACAAATAAAATTTGCATAACTGTAAAAAAAAAGAAAGGAAGGAAAGGGAAAAGTTTATCAGCGAGGGCCCCTTTAATTTGACCCCTTGATCCCCCATGTAATACGGGTAAATTGGGTCTTTTTTTCTTTTGGGGGGAATGAAGAGCTACGGTTAGAAAAAAAAAATGCACTAAATGCTGGAAAATTTTAAAAATTTTTTAATTTTTAAACCCAGAGAATGGGGATCTATGTACAGGACACAAAAAAGTACAACCCCTAAAAGGGACCGAAAGAGGGTGTGAAAGATGGGGGGGACGGGGGTAACCCCAGATACCCTTGATTTTATTTAGTTTTTTTACTATCAAAAAAATGAACGATTAAATTTATTCCTTAAATAAAACCCTTACAACAAAACCCGTAGGGAGAAAAATTCCTTTGAAATCTTGTTAGAGGAAGAATTTTAACCATGCACTGACGGGAAAAAAAATTTAAAAAAAAATTCTACACACCCTTCTGTCTGTCTATTTATCTTATATTGATCCACAATGATAATAAAAATTTCACCCAAAAAATCCAAAACATACAGATGTGCTTTTTCTTACATTTCTCTTAATATTATTTTCCATGATATTTTGGATACAATCTTTTTCCAACCACTAACATGTTTTTTTTGTTCCCCCCCAAAGGCTGTAAAAAAAAAACCCTCTCTCATATTGCCATGGGGAGTGTGTTTAAAAAACCCAGGTAAACCATCAAAAGCAGTTTCTTTTATGTGATGGCCCGTTTTTTGGCCTCAGTGGACTGGTTTTTTTACATGAGAAGGGCCCCAAAATCCATGGCCCTTTCCCCACCCCAATAGTATTAGCCTGCAGTCCGGGTTGTTACTTTTTGGCTGGTTATGGAAAAAAAAAAGGGGGGACCCCCACAAAATTTTGTTTTTTTAAATTTTTTTATTTATTAAATAAAGAGAAAAACCCCTATTTATATACTTTTCAATAAAAAAATGTTTTAAAACAAAAAAGTGAAAAAGGGCCCCCCCTATTTTTTTTTAAAACCCAGTCAAGGAAAAATCAGAAGTCCCAGGCTAATACTACAAGGGGGGAAAAATCCAGGGTTATTGAACCTTTCTCTTTCCAAAAAAATACCACCCCGCAGCCACTTGGAAGGGAACCCTTTTCACAGTAAAAGGGCTTTCCCGTCCCCCTGGTGCTTTTTTACGGGGGTAATAGTGAGGGGGGGTTTAATGTGGGGTTTAAGAAAAAACAAAAAAAAAAAAAAAACATTGGGGCTGAAAACCCCCCCTTTGGGCCAGTAATAGAGAGACCTTTGGGTTAGACACTTTTAGTATTAGAAATAAAAAAAAATGCAAAAAAAAAAACCAGAAACAAACAAAAACACTTTTTTTTTAATAAATACCCTGACAACATCCCCCCATTGCCCATCTATTAAAGAAATAAATCAAATACTGGTTTAATATAGTCCTACAAAGTCCAGAGGGGGGGGGGGACATTTTAAAAAAAAAAAACCTAAAAAAGAAATTTGGGCTGACACCCAAACTTTGAACCAGATACCCCTACGGGTTTAGGAAAAAACCCGTCCTCCCCCTTTAGTTTGGGGGCCGGCAATTAAGCGGGAAGCCTTAAAAAATTGATTACCCAAACCCATCCCTTTAATTTAGATAGGTACAAAAACCCAAAACAAAACTCGATATTTTAAGGTAGTTTTGGGCCCACCGCAGTTTTTGTGGAAAAGACCCCCAAGTAGGAGGTACGGGGGACAACATTGGGAAACCCTTTAAAAGGGGTAAACCCCAGTGTACAAAAATATTGCGACGTATACCCCCTTTCCTTTACGGTGACCCATATTGTATCAGATACCAGTTGAAACCCCAGGCTCGGGCGGGACTGTATTTTACCTCCAAAACAGTAAAAAAATAGTGGTAGTCACCAGGTACACAAGCTCTGCAGACTGTATTTTTACCCCCTTTAATGGGGTAGACACCAGTGTACACGGCCCTCTGAAAAATGAATTTTTATCCTTTAAAAGTGGTAAAATATCAGTGTAAAAAGGCTCTCAGGCCTGGATTTTATTTCCCCTTCCCCATATTTTTTGGGTAAACCACCACTGTAATGGGCCCCTGAAAGACTGTAAAAAATTTAACACCAATACAGTGACCTTTATAGTGATAGAAAACCTGTGTCCATTTGCTATTGCAAAAAATGTATATTCCCTTTCATAAAGGGCCATGTAGTGGTAAAACACCAGTGAAACACGGTTTTTCAGACTGTATAGTCCCCTCATACAGGGGACCAAAATGGGTTGGTGGGAACACCAGGAAACACAGGCTCTGCAAACTGCTATTTTCCCCATCCATTTCCCCAATATAGTGGTAGACATCAGTTTAAAACGGGCTCAGCAGACTTTATATTCCCCCCCTCCCAGTGACCAAAAATTAAAAAAAGGTGGTAGTTAAACAAACCGAGTACAAAAAAGGATGGGGGTTTAAAAAGGGAATTTGTATTTTAAACCCCCCATACAGTGACATATAGTGGGGGGGGGGGCCGGGGGGGGGAGTGAAAACACAGGGGCTCGGGCATTTTTAAAAATTAAACCTCCAAACAGTGATTTTATGTGGTAGAAAAAAGGGGTACACAATCTCCCTGATGTTATATTCCTCCATAAAAGTGGCCATTTAGGGGGGAGAAAAACCTTTTTACCCCGGGCCCTTGCAGACGTAAAAAATTTACATCCATAAATCTATAATTACTTTCATATTGTCCCCCGACCCAAAAACCCCGCGGACACCCCAAGGTGGGGTTTGATTTTTTTTAAAAAAATTTAGGGCGTTCAAAAACACGTTTCGGATCCTTTTTGGATCTTTTTAAAACCCTTTTCTGTTTTTTAACCTGCGAAAACGGGAATGCAAAGGGAACCCAAAAAAGGGGACCCAAAAAAAGAAAACAGCTGACCCTTTTTTTTGGAAGGGGCTTTTTGCATGCTTTTAAAAAGGATCCTTTTTTTTGGATCCGTTTTTTTAAATGCTTTTTTTAAAATAACCTATCAAACTCCCCAATTTTTTAATATAATTTAAAACCAAACAATGACCAAAAAAAAAATTTTTTTATTTGGTAAAATACACCAAATTTTTTTTCAAACCCCCACCCCCCATGTAAATAAATTAAAAAAAAATAAATTTATAAACAAAAAATTTTATAAAACTAAATTTTTAATAAACTAAATTTAAATATTTAGTTTTCATATATATTTTTTAATATATTTCAAATAAATATAATTTTTTTAAACTATTTAAAAAATTTTAAAAATTAAAAATTTTTATATTATATATAAATACTATACAAAAATTATATTTAAAATCAAAAATTATCCCTATTTTTAAAAATTTATAAAATTAAATAAACTTATAAATTTATAGAAATATATAAAAAAAAATTAATTTTAAACTAAATAAAACCCCAAAAACATAATTTAAATTTTATATTTAATTTAAAATTCCAATGGTTTTAAAAAAAAATGCGCTTTTGAAATCGAAACGGACCCCAAAGCCCCGGGATGAAAATGCTGCGCTTTTAAAAACCCGCTTTCGGGATGCCAAGAGCGACTTAAAAATTTCCTATGGGGATTTTTTTGCGTAAAACGCAAGAAAAATTTGAAAAGGTCAATTTTTAAAAAAAAGGATCCAAAAAAGGAAATCGGCGACCCCATTCGGGGTAAAAACAGCGATCCCTTTTTTGCCTTTTAAAGAAATTTTTAAAATCTTTTCATAAAAAAACAAATTGGGTTTAGTTTTCCCGTTTTACGGTTTCCGTAAAATGGTTTCCGTAAAAAAAATCACAAAAACGTCGTTTTTAACAAGCCCTTACTGGTATATATAAGTAACCCCATTGTTTTTGTTTAATGATTTTATGATTTAAAGGGACCCAGTGCCCCGAAACTTCAGATTCTACAGGGAAATTTTGGATGTTTTGGTTTTAAAAATTGGGTTTAAAAATTTAAAGAAGTTTTATCTCCCAACCAGAGCCCCGTTCAGTGCTGCTTTTCCATCCCCTTTTCCCCCAGACCCCAGTGAAACAAAAGGCTTGAAAAACTGCATATTCCCTCCATACAGTGCCCATATAGGGGGTAAAACCCCCAGTTTTCACAGGTCTGCGGGACTGGGTATTACCACCCATACAGTGACCTATATTTGGTAGACACCAGTGTCACGGGCTCTGCAGATTTGTATTTTTCCTTTTAAATATTGTGACCTATAGTGGTAACACCCAGTGTAAAGGCTCTGAAAAGTTTATTCCTCCAAAACAGTGACCATATAGGGGGTAACACCATGTACACAGGCTCTGCGGGACTAAATTTTCCCTCCTCAGGGGCCCCTTAGGGGTAGAATCAGTGTAAACAGGCTCTGCAGACTTTATTCCCATCCAAAAATTTACCAAAATAGTGTAACACCATTGTACATGGGCTCTGCAATTATTTTAAACCTCCCTACAGGGGGACCTATTGTGGTAGACCCGGTGTCCCACAGGCTCTCCCTGAGGGGGAATTGAACCACCAAATATTTAAACCATATAGAATAAAACCCAGTGTACACGGGCTCGCAACTGTAAATTACCCCCTTTACAGTGACCAAAAGGGGGTAGCCCCGGGGAAACACTCTCCAAGACTGTTTTTTTTTACCCCCCAAAACACTTCCCAATATAGTGGTAACACCAGTGTACACAGGCTCTGCAGACTCTAAATTACCCCCCAAATCCCGTGACCATACAGTGGTAGAAAACCATGTCACGGGCTCTCCTGTTGTATATTACCCCCCAAAACACTAACCTTATAGTGGTTAGACACCAGTGTACGGGGTCGCAGACTTTTTTTTTTCCCCTCCATAAATGCCTATGGGTTTGTAGACACCAGGGGTACACAACCTCCCAGACGGGTATTTCCCCACCTACATTTGGCTATATAGGGGTTTTAGTTTCCAGGGGGTACCGGGCTCTCCCAGACTGTAAATTCCCTCCATACAGTGACCTTTATAGGGGTTTGACACCAGTTCACGGGCTCTTCAGACTGTATATTACCCCCAAAACATGACTTTTGGGGGTTTTAGTTTCCCAGTGAAACCAGACTCTTCAGATGTATTTTACCCCCATAAAATTTCCCATATAGTGGTGGGTTTGCAAGTATACTTAGGCCCCGCCCCAAGTTAAAAGGTGATTACAGTGCAATTACACCTAATGACTCACAGAAGACGTCTCTTCTGATTTGAGTCATTTTCTTTCCCATTTCTTCTTCATCCTCTCCAGACCACCATGATGACTTCTCCTGGCCACAACTTATCCCTGCAGAAATTACTACACAAACATCTTAAAATTCTAACTTTTAGCAGCCATTCAGGTCCAAAAACAGTTCTTCTTTGTAGGGAACAAGAAGTTAGTACTTCTCTGTTCTTCAGCTCTGCTATTGCAGCATGACAGGAAAGCAGTGGAGAAGATGGAAGAAGTATGGCTTATTGGTATCATGGTGGAATTCGCTGCCAAGCCTCTCATACGTCCCAGGCGACACTATAGTGAAGAGGGGGCCTGCACTGAAGATTATGGTGGTAGTTGTTCTCCTGGGGCACACTCTGGTTATGGTAGTAGTACTCAAACTGCCTGGGATGATGGGTGAGGTGCCCATGGTGTGCGATACAGATAAACAGGCAGGATTCAAAACTGGCAGACAATTCTCTTTTACTCAGACATGGAAGAGAGAAACATAGACCGCACATCCTCAAACTATACGTTTATCTAATACTTCTCAGCAAAACTATATAAAACATTAACAGGAGGTTCTTAGTATACTCTTTGATCAAAACGTATAGGCCCACTTGCCACGTCGAGGCGACCTCTATTAAGTGGGTCCCTACGCTAAATGGGGGTAACACTGCATAGCGGCCACCACCGCGGCAAAAACAACACAGATGGGGGGCACAGCCCAGTGGCCCAACAGCACCACTGCTGCCAGACCTAGCCCCCGGCTCTGGACTAAAACCACCCCACCAGCACAGCATCACAGCAGCAATGGCCGCCACAAAAACCCACCACCACAAAAGGAAAGGTAGACACTGCTCACCTTCCCAGGGCTCCCTGCATACAGACTGCAAGAAACAGGGCTTTAACCCTTATACAGACTACTGTTAATTAAAAACACCTGGGCCAAATGGGGAGGAGTGCTGGTCCATATGTGCAAAGAAAAGAACCTATGTATACAAACATGGAAGAGAGAAACATAGACCACACATCCTCAAACTATACGTTTATCTAATGCTTCTCAGCAAAACAATATAAAAAATGAACAGGAGGTTTTTACTCAGAGCTAGATGGATAACACACAATCATTCAGTCTCTGTACATATTCACAACTTTCACAGCACACTATAAGCACCACTGGGAACGCACAATAAAGTACCCACAGTGTCGGACTATTCAAATAAGGAGCCTTCCTGAACCCCAGGTGATCCGGACATCATTTCCAGCAATTAAATTAGTATTGAGCCAGGTCAGAGGCGAAACTGGTCATCAACTAATGTGAAGCCTGGAGGGGATATCATTTACCTCACAGTTCGACTTCTGGTGTCTCCTATCTGGACAGCTGTGTCCTTTTTCATATAGTTCTCTTCTTTAGAGAGTCGTCTTGCATATGTATCTGTGAGCAGGAGAATGGATCTGGACCTCAGCTGGCATGAGGCCAGTATTGCTTTGTCCAGGGATAGAATAAAGAACTGAACTGTTCAACAACAAACTAACAACCAACAAAAACCACCCCACACCTAGTTACAGGGCAATTTATAAACTCTGGCTCCACACTTGGTCTCCTAAACAACACCTCTTGCTGTGAGCTTGTGCAGTACATTCAGCATAGTCTTATTCTTCTCGCACTAATCACGAGCAACATGTCCGACACAATAAAACTCTCCACAGATTTAGTCGTGTGCTATAACACCTATTGTGCACACTACACTATGTGGTTTCTCGTTCTAGGCCAGTATTATTTATACACTTAATTATTGCTATCTACCTGTTTGCAGCTGGTTTAGTTTATTGTCATTAGATGGTGGGGTCATGTTTCATTTTTCTAAGGGGCCGTATGAATTCTAGTTGCACCACTGGTCTCATTCTTGTTTCAGTCGATAAAGTGAAGATGAGGTGGAGACTGTGGTTAGCACAGTGCAGCATGGTGGATGAGTAGTTAGCGCAGTGCAGAATAGTGCCTAAGTGGTTAGCAGAGCACACTGGCTCAATGGTTACAACAATACAGCACAGTGGCTCAGTGGTTAGTACAGCACAGCACTGTGGCTCAATGGTTGGCACACTACGGCACAGGGGCTCAGTGGTTATCACAGTGTAGGAAAGTGGTTCAGTGGTGAGTATAATGTGGCATGGTGTCTCAGTAGTTAGCACAGCATCTGGTTTAATCA
>JAODAL010031112.1:0-47500 GCA_025379985.1 Phyllomedusa bahiana | reverse complement strand
TATAAGATCAGGCCAACGCTGTTTTTGTTCCGGTTGTTTTTTTTTCCCCCACCCAGGGAACTGTGTGTTTTAGTGGTGAATACAGTTCTGTATTCTCATTAAAATCCCAATCATCAGGGCCATATGTGTCATGAAAGGATCTTTCCCCTTCAACTAAAGGAGCCTTTTTTCAGAAGGCTTAGAAAATTGTGAAGATTGGGCTAAAGAGTCATGCAGACTGGGGGCCTTGGCCTAATGGATTAAAGCGTGTCATTCTGACTTGTGGGATCAGCAAGATTGAGCGGTTTTTTAGTTTCCCTTTGTTGGTTGTCTATGTTTTCACAGAATTTTTGTACCAATGTTTAAATTACGAAAAAGTGCCCTTCTTCACAGTCAATGATTTCTATCTGGGATGTAAGGTAAATTCGATGCATTTCCTAAGTCGCCAGCGAAGAGCGCTGTACAGAAGTGGTATTTGAACCCACGCCTCCATTGTAGACCATAACAACCCAAGTTTGAGGGAAGAAATTGCACCTTTGAGGTCATTGCGGCCTTAGACCACCTCTGCGGCCATCCTTACTACTGAGGCGGTATTTTTCGAATATAAGCAATGGGCCACATGGGTAAAGCACTCTGACAGTTCATCTGAGATGCAGCTGAAGATGACATATAAAAAATGATTGTTGCATGAAGGATCATGGAGCAATACAGTATCTGATAGAAGCATGTCTCCCATCCAACCACTGCGAGGACGGAGGCTCTCCCCGACCCATATTGGCTTGGATGAAGGCAAGGGTCAAAGGTGTCTGGATGATGAAGGTCAGCTGAGCGTAGCGCATTTCTTCTTATGCCTTTTCTTTTGACTTACCAATGAGAAGTAAAGTCATGCATTGGAAGTGCGGCGAAGTAGGGGTCAGATCAGAGGATAATGCTGCTGCGGTGTTATCTTCCTTGACTCTAGTAATCATGCAAGCAGTGCAACTCCAGTGTTTATGTTTCTTTTCCGTAACTGTCATTTACCTATAAGGCTGGTGAAACAGTGGCAATGTGTACTCTCATTAAAAGTCCCACATCAGTTAACGTGACTTGTACATGAGAAGGATATTCCCTGCCTTAAACCGCGAGAAAGAGCCTGTTTTAAGACATCTGGAAAGATTGTAGAAGGTCATAGTCAAAGGTCGAAGACCACATGGCCAATATGGATAAGTGCGAGGATGATGGTTCGAGTCGCACTATCGGTAGGGGTTCGAGGTGTGTATCTTTCTGCGCGTTTTAAAGTAGGAGAGTAGTTTTCTTTATCCTGTTTGGGCGATCATATCTCTCAAGAACTACCTTGCACGTGATTCTCCCCTTTCTGGGCGAGAGACATAAGGAAATTGAGCATCTTCTGAGGCAAACGCTAGCTGTCAGAAGTGTATTGTCAACCCATCCACCCTCCATTAGTAGACCCAGAACACTCCAAGTTGAGGGAAGATCCTTGTCTCTTGAGTTCGCGGCGCTTAGACCAGCTTCGGGGACCCATGCCAGACAAGGCTGTGCGGTCTATCTGACACTTTAAGGAGCTTTGACCACATTGCGGTAAGCAGGTACTTAAAAAGTTCTTCTGAAGCGCTTAAGATGTCTTGAGAAAAATGATTGGTTATTGTATAGTATGCTGGGGTAATATGTCTATTGTGACCGAGTCTGTTTTAATTGAAATCATTCTTCCTTTCTTCTTGACTTCATTGTGGCCTTAACGGCATATTACCATTTCAGATTCATTTATAGCATATCCAGCACATGTGGGCATAAAGGTCTTGATAGAAGCCAGGTCCCACATCCAATCAACTATAACGTCGGCCCTCCCAACCCCTTTTTGGCTTGGATGAGGCAGGTCATTCGGTGTCACTGCCATGACAGAGACAGCCGAACCGGCGTTTTTCTTCTTTGATTCTGTCTTCCTGGATTCCTAAAACCAAACTACGCAGGGACCCGTGTGTGTCGCCTAATGGATAAGAGCGTCTGACCTTCGAATCATAAGATTGAGGGTTCAAGGTCCCTTCGTGTTCGTGATGTCAGATGAGTTTCAGCGCTGTTTATTTAATTCCCACAAAGATTTGCATTTTCTTGATATTCATGTCATCGACAAGGTATGTAGATTTTTTAGTAGTTCTTCAGTCTGGGGCGGCCAAAATGATAGCTGTCAGAAATGTGATATGAACCCACAGCCTCTATTTGAAGACCAGAACCCCGAAGTTTAGTAAATAACTGTGGTTCTTGAGTCTGTGCACCGGTTAGAGCACTCGTCAGGCCCAACGCCTGCGGTGTAGTTTTGATGTATCATTGACCCGGGCAAGGTACGAGGAAGTCTGGACAGTTCATCGGGTTGCCCTGAAGATTACATGAAAAAAATGATTGTTATTGTAGGAAGTCTTTGAGAAAATGTCTATTGTTTGATCAGTTGTTAAACTGAAATCCATTAATTTCTTCTTAGACTTCATTTGGGCCGTAAAGGGCATATTCCCATTTCAGTCATGTGTTGTCATCATATCCAGAAAATGTGGCATAAATTTTCTGATAGAAGCACGACTCCCCCAGCCCATCACAAGAACGGCGTGACCTCCCGACCCTTTTGGGCGTGAATGAGAGCAAGCAACGGTGTCATGACATGACTACACAGCTGAGACCGGCCGTGGGCCTTTCTCTTTAACCTTTTCTTGTGACTCCCATAAGAAACAAATCTCCAGGTAAAAAGTAATGTAGAGCAGGATATGCTGGCTTCCGTGACTCGCCGGCTTGTTTGATCTTTTTGGTAACTGTGACATTCACTTATAAGACATAAGGTGGCTGAAAACAGCTGGCTTGTATTCTCAATTAAAAGATCCCAAGCATCCATCAGGCCATGATTTAGTATGGCATGAAGTATCTTCCCCTGTCAACGAAAGAGGGCCTGTTTTCAAGGTGTAGACAAATTGTGAAGATTGTGCTAAGAGTCATAGACTTAGCGTGGCCTAATGGATAACGGCATCTGACTTATCTGGATCAGAATATTGAGGGTTTGAGTACCCTTTGTGGTTGTTATGTTTCACAAGAAGGGTTTTGTACCAATGTTATAATTACTGAATAATAGTGCCCTTCTCCACAGTCCATGATTCTATCATGGGGATGAGGTATTTTCAGGGCATATCAAAGGCCAAAAGAGAGCTGTCAGAAGTGGATTTGAACCCACAGCCTCCATTTGGGAGACCAGAACACCCAGCCCCCAAGTTTAGGGAAGATAGTGCTCTTGGAGTGTCTGGCGCCTTAGACCACAACGGCTATCCTGACTAGCTATTGATTTTTATTTCGATATAACAATGCCACATGGGTAAAGCAAGTCGTGACAGATCATCTTAATGCACTGAAGATGACATATAAAAAATAATTGTGGCATAAGGAATCATGTGGCATAAGGATCTGATAGAAGTAGGTCTCCCAGCAATCACTCGAATGAGCGCTCGTTCCCGACCCATCTTTTAGCGACTTGGATAAGCACAAGCCTATGTTGTCTGGGATATTGAACGCGTCATCTGAGGCGTATTTGGAATAGGCATCTTGCTATTTCTTTGACCTTTTCTATCTTTTGACTTCTCATCTAAATAAGAAGAGTAAATCCTAGGGAAACAGAGTAGTGAGTATGGCAGATCAGGATATGGATCTGCTTCCTTATACTCACTCAGGAATCTTGCAAGCAGTTGCAACTCGGGCATGTGTTTATAGTTTTTTTTGCCGAAACACAGTCATTTAAGCGCTATAGGGGCGGGGAGCTGGTTCGATAACTTGCATGTGGCTCATTAGAAACAAGTCCCAAATCAGCCGGTGATTGTATGGACGGTGGAGGATTCTCCCTTAAAACAAAAGTAGGCCGTTCTTAAAGCTCTGGAAATTGTGTAAGGTTAAGGGCAAAGGTTGCGTAGACAACGCGTTGGCCTCTAATATGATAAGGCTCTGGATGAGGGTTCGGAGTACCTTCCGTGGTCAGGTGTTTAACTGGCCACATTTAAATTTAGGTTCCCCTTGTTAGCGCATCTATCTGTCACAGACACTAACTTGCACGTAGATTCGCCTTTTCTGGCAGAGATAAGGAAATTTTGAGTCATTTCTGAGGCAAAAGCTAGCTGTCAGAAGTGGGATTCAACCCACACCTCTCATTTGGAGACCAGAACACCCAATTTTGAGTTGGAAGTATCTTTGCTACTTGAGTCTGGCGTGCCTTAGACCGCTCTCGGAACCCACATCCTGACAAGCTGGCGAGTCCGTGTCTTGAAGGAGCTTTGCCACATAGGGTAAGCAGGTCTTTAAATTCTTCTGAGAGTGCACTTAAGATGACTTGGGTTGTCTGGGGGGTCATGGGGTTATTATTTAGTTAATAGATGGCTGACCCACAGAGCTGACAATCAGTTCTGCCAGTAATATTCATCCAGGCTCTGTGTTTCAGCGATTCAGACATGTATATAATATACATAATGTAATCAGCTCGTGTCATTATTAGAGATACATGCCCCCCTGTAGACATTAGAGATGTATAAATGTCCCCTGTAGTCATTGTAGATATATAGAAATAGATATGCCCCCCCTGTAATAATTAGAAGTAGATATGGCCCCCTTTGTAATAATGAGAAGTAGATATGCCCCCCCTGTAAAATAATTAAAGTAGATAGGACCTCCCCTGTAATAATTGAAAGTAATTATGACCCCCCTGCAGTAATTAGAAGTAGATATGGCCCCCTTTAATACTTAGAAGTAGACATAGGCCCTCCCTGTAGTAATTTGAAGTAGATATGGCCCCTTGTAGTAATTAGAAGTAATATGGCGCTCCCCTGTAAATATTAGAGAGTAGATATGGCTCCCACTCCCATAATTATTAGAAGTAGATATGGCCCTCACCTGTAATTATTAGTAATATGATCCCCCCCCTGTAAGTTATAAGAAGTAGATATATCTCCCCTCGCCCTCCCCTCGTAAATATTAAGCACGGGTGCTGTGAGTCGGAGCTGGCGTGGCTTATTTGCAGGAGTCGGTTGTCGTCATAAAAGGGACCGACTCCCAATATATATATAAATAAATAAGTTGGTCCATTAGTTTCGATGCAAAGAGCAAGAGGCATTGGGTCCAGCTCTGGGCTTGCGAGCTCCCAAGTTCTTCAGCCTCATCACATGAGGAGTGTAAATGATGAAATGGAGCACAAAGTGCCTGCCCCAGGGGAAAAGATTCTGCTCCCATGACAAAACAAATTTCCAGCAACATTTTCAGCTGCTTTCAAGAAGTAGAGAGATCAACTATTCATCAAAACTGAACAGTGGCTGAGCTCTCTCCTCTTTAATACCCTGGCAGATGTTATATAGATGTTGGCCCCTAGGGTCACCACTTTCCCCCAACGTCCCAGTGTATTGTAGAGAAGGCCGTTCTCTAGCCTGGAAAAGAGATCAGATAGTGGAGGTCATTTATGCGCGATATGATGGAGGGCAATACTGTTTCTCAGTACAAATTCAGAGACTCCCACAAATGTTTCCTGCAGGTGGTTTTGCATATTTACAATTTTTTTTGTGTCCTAAAGTTTATACACGAATAAATATATTTTTACACGTGAAAAGCAGAAGTGAGTAACATGTTTTGAACTTGTGACTTTCTGGCTCCATATTCTCTCCATCACACTACAGCTTTGTGCATGAGGCTACTGTAATTTTATATACATCATCTTACATCTTATACATAAATTTGACTTCAGAGAATTCTAGCATCTGCTAGTTCTGCAGATTCTTTCGCTGTAACTGGCATTGTTGACTGTTTTCTACTAAAATCTAAATGTCGATTCTATAATGTTGTTAGTATTTGGAAATCCACCGTTGTTTATTTCAGCTCAGCCTGAATCCCTTCTCCTGGGCTCTGCAATCAGATTCCAAATCAGCATCTTGAGACCAAATCTGATCCCAAGTCTCTTCTACACATTCCCAATGTTTAGTGCAGACTGGTGGACTGGATACAAATACAGCCTTTTTTCTCACCTCGCTACGCCACAATTGGTTCAAACGCGGGACATCAAACAATTGTTACCCTTTTGCTTGTCATGTGTGTTGTTACCTAAATAGCTTGAATTATTGTTCATAAAGTGATAAAGCGACCTGATTGTTACCAGACTTTACTACAGTAAATTTATCACTTAAACATGCGCCATGTATAGAGGGAGTCGGAGGTTTGGATTGAGGACTCCACAGCCCTGGTAGATATGGCCCCGCGCCGCTGAAATTATTAGAAGTAGATATGGTCCACCCTGTATTATATTAGAAGCAGATTATGGTCCTCCTGTATTTATTAGAAGTAGATCTGCCCCCTGCCCCTGTAATTTATTAGAAGTAGATAATGTGCCAGGCCCCTCCCCTCCCGTAATTATTAGAAGTAGATATGTCACGGCGCCGACAGCTCTCCTGCGGCCGTCCCCCTGTGCGCACGGGGTCGGCACGGTGCTGTGCTGTCCGCAGCCTGGTCCTTCTCCTCCTGCCCGGGAAACCCCGTACTTACCAGTCCCCGCTCCTGTCTCCAGCTCTGACAGCCGCCCGCGGCTAATCCCTGCTTAAGGCGCGCGCACGACGGCTGGTCCGGATTTAAAGGATTTTAATTGGTTAATTGACGGTCGCTGGTCCTATATATGGTAGACGCCCCTAGCACTACGCTGCCAGTCTGTTGGTGTGTTTTGGAGCGTTTAGAGTGTATTAGAGTTCAGTCTTGATTTCCCGTGTATCAGTCCCCCTGTCCGTTTCTGACCTTGCTGTTTGCCGCCTGCCCTGACCGTCTCCCCGTCTCTGACTTCGAACCTCTGCCGCCTGTCCCCGACTCCCGCCTCCTGATTACGATTTTGCACCACGCTGTACCCCGGCCGCCATCGCAAGCAAGTCATTGTCAGGGGTAACGAACCTGTAGCCTAAACGCCGCAGCAAGTCCATCCCGTTTGTGGCGGGCTTGGTGAAAAACCGGGGGCTACTTAGACCCCCGTTCCCCTGGCGTGGCTTAGCTATCATCGCTTGCGTTGGCCCAGCGGATCCACTCCTCCGTCACAGATATGGTCCTCCCTGTAATTATTAGACGTAGATATGGTCCTCCCTGTAATTATTAGAAGTAGATATGCCCCCTCCATCCCCCTGTAGTATCCAGGCTAGTGAAGAAGGAAAAAAGAAAAGAAAGTTACTTCCCTTTTCCCCGGATCCAGGCAGAGCTGCTCCCTCCGGCATCCGGCGAGGACCGAGCGGCGCAAAGGTGTGACGACACTGCTTCACCACACCCCTTTGTCGCTGATGATCTTTTGTAAATACGGACTCAGTGAGCGCCACATCTACAATGATGGGGAAAGCGGGCATGGAAATTTAAAACCGACCCTGCTTTTTTTTCTCTAACGATGCAGCCGCACGCTGTGTGCAGCTGCTATCTCTGCGCAGAGTAGATGCCGACGTCCCGGACTAAAGTCAACAGGCAGTCGGCATCAGGTGTAGCCGGCAGGGCTTTTGGAGTAAAGGGAAGCCAAAAAACCGCGACTCCGACTCCTCAATTTTCCCCAAACCTCCGACTCCTGACTCTCTCATTACACGGCGCATGGTTTAAGTGATAACTTTACTGTAGTAAAGTGGTAACATCAGGCTGTTTATACACCTTATGTTACAATAATCAACTATTTTAGGTAGAAAAAGACACTGACAAGCAATGTTTTGAACACTTGTGGGTAGAGTTGAAGAAAAAGCTGTATTTGTATCCAAGTCCAGTATTCATCAACATTGGGAATGTGTAGAAGAGACCTGGGATCAGATTTTGGTCAAGACCTGCTTGAATTTGATTCAGAGCCCAGAAGGAATCAGGCAGTATTGAAAACCAAAAGGTGCATTTCCTAAATACTAACAAAATAATAGAAATTAACATTTTGATTTTTAGGAGCAAAACAGTAACAATGCAGTTACAGGAAAGAATCTGGGAAAAAATAAGCAGATGCTAAATACTTGCAAGTCAAATTTATGTAATTTAAGATAGGTAAGATGATTGTATAAAAATTACAGTCGCCTCATGTGCCAAAGCTGTAGTGGATGGAGAGATATGGAGCCTGAAAGTCACAAGTTCAAAACATTGTTACCATTTTGCTTGTCAGTGTAAAATTTTATTTATTGGGTATGACTTTAGAACACAAAAAAATTGTAAAATATGCAAAAACACTGCAGGAACATTTGTGGAGTCTATGGATTTGTTCTGAGGAAATTAGTATCGCCTCCATCAGATCTGCATACATTGACCTCATGTCTGATATCATTATTTCCAGGCTAGAGAACGCGCCTCTCTACACTAACTAGGGTATCGGTGACCACAGTGCGGCAACAATCTCTAACAATGCCAGGGTATAAAAGAATGCCTATACAGAGCCCACCCCCCCCCCCACCCAGAACGTTTAATGATTAGTCGCAACTCTTGACTTCTTTGAAAGCAGGTGAAAAATTTTGCTGAAAATTGTGTTTGTCATGGGAGCGGAATTTTTTCACTGGGGGCAGCGCTTTGGTCTGCTCCATGTCATCAATATTTTACACTCCTCATAGTGAATGAGGCTGAAGTATGGAGCAGGTTTTCACTGGCAAAGACCAATTCCTCTTGCTCCTTTGCATCGAACTAACTGGATAATGTATAATATATTTGGGAGTCCCTTTTATGACGACTCCGATCCTGCAAAAATAGGCACCGACCTCCGAAACCAAGACTCCCACTCCACACAGCCCTGGTTAGCCGGGGCCGCAAACGGAAGAAGCATATGGATTTAGCATGTCTGATTAGTTATGCAGATTTCTTGTCCTGTTAATAGAATTGCTACTGTTCTGCTACTAAAAATCAAAATGTTAATTTTTATTATTTTGTTAGTATTATTTAAATCCAATTTTGAATTTCCACACTGCCTGTGTCTTCTGGGCTCTCCATCAGATTCAAGCATGTCTTCACAGAAATCTGATCCCAGTTCTCTTCTATATGTTCCCAATGTTGGTGCATACCAGTCGACTCACTTGGATATGAGTACTGCTCTTTCTTCAACTCTACTCCCAAGTGTTGAATTGGGTTGCGGTTTTGGGACTGTGGAGGCCAATGCAGCAACTACTTCATTATCATTGAATCATTTCTTGCCACCAAAACTTGCGTAACACTTCGGGTGTTGTCCTGCTGGAACACATGTCGTCCCTTTTCATACCCGCAGTAGTGAAGTCTAAAAAGTATACTCATGTGGTAGGACCCTCGCATTTGAGTGCACCACCATTCCTGGGTCAAGTATCCAATGCCTTGGGTCTCTGAAACAAACCCCATATCATCAGGCTTCCTCCAAGGAACTTAACAGTTTCACCTCAATTTCCCATTCATAACCAGTCTTTCCCCCTTTCCACTTGATTCTTTATTCAAAAACCCATTAAACTACGGGTTATTGACTTTCGTCGCTCGCTCCTAAATCATCTGGTTTCCAATCTTCTACTGTCTACCTTTAGTTACTTATTTGCCAAAACTTGAGCTGACGCATCTTATGACAACATTGCAAGTCGCAGCTTCTCAACTTTTTTTGGGCCATTCATTCAGACTTGTGTAATGCGCGTTGCACGGTTCTTCCATGGATGTTAGGGATCTTACTTATACGAAGTATGAGCCATCTCAGACTGCCGTGTTTGTCATGCCTCAGAACTGATAGACCTTGTGATGAGCCGGACTCTTGGACTCTGATCATTTGCTGGACGTCCTCTTCCGCACCTATTGGCTTTAGAGTGGATGGAAATACTTTAATAAATTGTAATCTGCAAAGGACTGCAGTAAAGTGAGGAAAAAAAAAAAGATTTCAGAACCAAAAAGAACGATATGAATTAACTTTGTTGGTGAGGTCTATGAATTTGTTCTGAGAACTAGTATCGCCATAATCAGATTCATCCTTCATAGATCGAACTTCGAATCTGATTCCATATATTTCCAGCTAGCAGAATGGCCTCTCTACACTACTGGGTGTTAGGTGGCAAAGTTGGTTATCACTTGGGCACATACATCTCTAACAATCAGGGTACATAAAGGATTGGCCTCTCACCACAATTCAGTTTTGATGAATGGTTAAACTCTTCTACTTATTTGAGAACAAGTGAAAAATGTTGCTGAATTGGTCAATTTGATTTTCTTTTGGGAGCGGTGATTCCTTTTTCCCCATGTGCAACGCTTTGCCTGATGAGGGAGTTTAATTGATCGACATAATCAAAATTAAAACTATCCTCATATGATGAGGCTGATGACATGGGAGCTGTAAGCCACTGGCTTTAAGACCCAAATTTCCTCATTGCTCTTGGCACTGAAGAGAACTAACCCGTAACCAATTATTATAGTATTTTGGGGGCGGTTCATTTTATAACGACTCACACTCCACATTCAAAATGGTACACTGGACTTCAGACTCGGCAAACCTGATATGGTGCCTACAAAATATGATGTAATACAAAGTTATTCTCCAAAAATCCAGAGTAGGTGCTTCTTACATTCTGAGGCCTCGTGGTTGATATATGTTAGATTTCTAAGAAACAGCAAATGCAGGGAAAACTAATGTTGAGCTATGTTCTCTGTTAACATTATACTGAATTCCCTAAAGATAATTGATTAAAATTGAGAAAATCTAGCAAAAAAGACATGTTAAGATTTTATCTCCACATTTCATTAATTTCCTCTGGAATCACCTAAAAAATTTAAGACTTTTTAAGTGCTGTTTTAATACTTTGAAAGGGTTGTAGTTTAATATAAATGGGGTTATTTATGGAGGTATCTAATATACACTTCCACATCTAAACTAAAGTAGTCTCTAAAAAAATAAAATGCTGAAAACATTGAAAAAAAATTATACATTTATAAAGTAGACATATGGTAGATTCTAATGATGTACTATTTTGCGTGGTCTTACATGCAGAAATTTTTGAACAAATTTTCTCAATATTTTTGTTTTTACATAACGAACAAAGAATTGTGAACGTTGAGCTCAAAATTTCTCCCCCAACTTAAAAACACAATGTGTCACGAGAAAATAGTCTGAATCACATGGATAGGTTAAAGTATAAAAAAGTTATTCCTTGGAAAAGTGACACATGCCAGATTGAAAAAATGGGGCAAGGTCAGGAAGGTCAAAAGTGGCTGTGGTTGGTAAGGGTTAAAGGATCATGAAATAAATGGATAATTTTACACTTTGTTTGCCATCAGTTCCACTTCAAGTTTTCTGGAGGGGTGTCTGCTTGATTTCTGTTCAAAACAGATGACCCATCACCGTTCTGAATTAGGTCTAAAATGTTAATTTTGGGTGTAGTTTGCTTCACCCATTTCACACAGATTTTTTGTTTAAGGTAAATTTTGGTTTGTCGATGTTATTTTGAGCTCGGCGGCGCTAACCCAAACAAGACAGTGGATATTTTGTGAATGTTATCAGAAGAGGTGTCCACTAGGCAGGGTTTTCCTGCTCATTCTATTGTGTGCTCAGTCAGCTGCCAGGACCTCACAAATAACACAGTGCAGGACTGTATCAACAATTCCATGTGCCAAATATTACTCGCAGGCACAACAGCTAGACTGTGTATGACCAGAGAAGCAGTGAAAGCGGGTTTTTCAACATACTTTGTGGGCGCGTCCCCACGGTAAGGAGAAAATCGGTTATACCGTCCGTATTTGTCCGAGTGTTTTGTGAGCGTGACACGGCAGCACGGAGGGTTGTGGGGGGGGGTGGGGAGCGGTTTCTCTCCGCAATGAGCAGAGAAAACTACGCATCAAAACCATGATCCTTCGGCTGTAAGTAAAGTGTGGGCCCTCCTTTTGAATATTAAGTAGTTTTTAAGCTTATAGTTTTAAAGGGCCTGCACATCTGGTTAGAAAATGAAGGCAACATAAACAAAAAAAAAAAAACAAAAGTACCCTTACCTGTCTCCAGTGCTGCCTCTCCGTGGTCTTCTGTTATCATTCCTTCACTTCAGAACAGTGATTTAAATTCGTAGCACGTGACTGCAGCAACTGAAGCGGTGAAGTCCTTGTTGGGGAGTGATGGATAAACACAGAAGATTGGAGGGAGGCAGTGTTGGGACCAGACAAAAGCGTGTAGTTTTTTTTTTAGTTTTTTTTTTAATTTTAAATGTTAATTAGGGCCACAGAACTGCCGCTTCATTTTCCTAATAAGGCAGACAACCCATTTAACCTTTTTGAGTTATTCCACTCAAAATAATTTATAACTAGCATCTATATGCTACATGTCTGCTATAGGTTGGCATCATCTTTTAAATGTCTCTTTATTTTTTTACGACATTAGGGGGCTTAGAAACTTAGGGACCCTCATGTTATGAAAACTGTTTAAGTCTAATAACTCCCATCCTTTTCTTTGCCCATAGTAACCTAAACAGTAATTTGTTCACATTTTCACGAAAATTTGCAACATAGATTTTTTTTTTTTTTTTTTTTTTTTATCCATTATTCACTGGAACAGGATAGATGTGACATAAACAGAAATGCACCTGCAACCATTGATATCCTCCTGGCATTTTTGAGACATCACCATCGTTTCCTAGAAAATGCACTATTTGGCTCCACCACAAGCCTCTGAGTAGGAGGAGCACCTACCGTACTTTGGGGTCTCATTTTTATTACTATTTTATTTAGTTGCCATTCACGGTTTGCGGACTCCTTAAGGTTCTAAAACTTAATGAACACCCCTAAGAAGACACCATATTGGAAACTATACCCCTTAAGGAATATATCCAGGGGTGCAGTGAGTATATCGACCCCACAGGTGTTTCACAAATTTGTTTAGCGTTAGGCTGGGAAAATGAAAATAAAAAAAAAATTTCCAACAATCTGCAGTTTTAGCTGAAAATGTTTAATTTTTACAAGGAATCCTTGAAAAAAAACACTCTAAATTTTGTTACGCAATTTCTTCCAAGTTCAGCAATACCCTACATGTGGGTGTAAACTGCTGTTTGTGCGCATGGCAGGACATACAAGGGCATACAAGTCCATTCCTGCTAGGACATACCAGTACATCCAATGTCGGGACAGGGTTAAGATGCTCCAAATAAGGTGGATCTGTAGCATAAAATCTGCTGCACTGAGGTGGTGGCGAGGCAGCATTCTATTTAATTTTATCAGAGCATTAGTAGCTTGAGAACATTTAAAAAAACAAAAACAAACCTGGACAAACCCTTTTAAAAATGCCTATTTAACACAATTTATTCTCCAAACCCATAGCATCTTAGGATTCCTAGATTTTTAAGTTTATTTTTGTAGCTTGATCTATTGTCCGGATTCACAGTAAGAGTATGTTCACATGGCGTATAGCGATGCATACCTGTGGGTGCCGCTGTACGCTGGATGCTTGAAAATACACGAAGGCCTACGTATACTTTCATCATCGCTCCCACGGATTTTCACTTTCTTGGCGTCACTTATTTCTCCTGCCGTTGGGTACTTGCTGGGGAATATATCTGACAACCATAGCATGATAGCTAGGAGTTTACCATATTTGCGAGCCGTTCTTTGTGTGTATTGCAGCACAAGTATGTCGTTTGAACATACCGTAAAGGGAGTGTTCACACGGTGTCTTTTAAAGGCGTGTTTAAATCTGTTTCGGACCCAAAATGGGACCAAAAACAGCATCTAACAATGTGCAGTGTGATTTACATTACTTTTAATGTAAAATATGCATCGGCGTTCAGGACGGAGTGTCCACCGTATGCATCCTTTCGGAATACGTTCCAAGAATGCGTCAGGGTAAATATACTTGATCCATTGAAGCAGCACTTTGAACAGTTTTTAGGAATCTGAAAAAGATCGTATTCAAAACGCATTGTGTGAAAATCCCCCTAAAGTAGTACTCTCAGCAAAACTGATCGGTCAGTTGTATCAAAAACATGTTATTTTCTGGTGTTCTTTCAGTCATATCTTTGGATGTTTTTTTTCTCTGTTTTGTTCAATAAAAGGAAATTATTTCGTCATCTTCGGGATCCTGTGTGGACACAGTAAAACTAAATTGTTAGCAGCCAAGTGTCAGCAGCAGCTTGCCAAGGCAAATAGGAAATTATGGGGTGTATTGAAAGAGAAAAAGAATAAAAGGGCATAGATGAGATGCACATGATGAGAACTTATCTCCCCATTTTTACAAGTCACTGGTTAGACCACATCATGAGGAATATTGTGTGACAGTTTTTGGGCACCAGTGCACAGGAAAGACATTGTAGAGCTTGAACAGGTACCATAAAAAATAATAGGCGGGCAACAAAAATAATAATAGGACTGGGGTGGACTACAAATAACCAGAAAAGATTAGCAAGATTAGGTTATTTAGTTGTAGAGAAATAGATGACTTTGGGGGGGACATATAAATGTTTAAATATATTAAATTGTCAATATAGAGATCTCTCTCTCAAGATGTATTTATACCCAGGACTTGTAGCAAGAACTGAGGGGCACCCTCTTGAGGAATTGTGTTGTCTACTTAAAACATAGAAAGAAATGGGATTCTTTACTGTTTAGAGCAGTGCAGACTGTGAGAACTCTCTGCCAGAAATATACTGATCATAGGTGAATTCAATAACAGAATTCAAAAGGGTTTGGATGCATTTCTAGTGAACGTTAATAAATATAACAAGTTAGATGACTAGGATTTGGTGTTAGGTTCGTTGAGCACAGGGATTATTTCGTTTGCCTCAGATTGGAGTAGGGATGGAATTTTTTCCACTTTTTGCTGGAATAGGTGCTCATGCACTAATTGGGTTTTTTGCCGTTCAATCTGGTGAAATCTACTTTTGATAATTTAAGGATTGTTATGGTGGGGACGGAGGGGAGTTGGGGAGGCAATGTCATAGTTGTAAAGTTCTTTTTTTGTATCTGTGTAATAGTTGTTTGCATTCTGATAAAAATAATTTTTTTTGCTATTGAACATAATGCTATACTTATGTGTTCAGTCATTGTGTCAACTCCAGATGCAAAGCCTTTCTTTACTCACACCGATGCATTGTAATAGAGCAGTGTGGATTAATAAATCATGTTTTATTTAAAAAAAATAAAAAAGAAAAATCCTGATTTTTTTTGATTTAAACTCGGATTTTTTTCTATAAACTGCTTTTTGAGGAATAATTATTTTTCCATCCAAAGGGGTTCTTCCATCATGAGATAAAGATGAGTTGTTTAACACAGTTAGTATAAAAGGTGTATATGTGTAACATTCACAATGCTCATGATCTTCCAGAGGTCTTCTTGTAGGATTAGTGGGCAGTTTTCTCTAATATTATCACAGATCAGCCAGTTCTCAATAACTGAATTTGACTCAACAGAGATCCAAGCCGCTTTTAAAAGCCTCAAAAATGTTACAATCATTGAACAGAGTTGAGGGAAAAAAGTTCCTTTATCCTAATGTTTATAAACACTAATGAATACAGAAATTCCAACCCTTCAGTGCACAAGTCCAACGAGTAGACAATATGTCTTCTAATTGTTTGGAGTGGAAATAGATCTGCCACAACACAAAAAGAATGTGAATCTACATGTCGTGAGGAGGAGGAAGGGTCAGCAGCGACAAGAAAAATGAAAGTGAAACTTTTGAGTCACAATACTGCCGCATAGCCACAGACAGACAAGTCTGGATTGTTTGTGTATACGATCTAAAGGTATTATTAAATTACTTCTTATAATGGAGCAGGGCCGTAAAAGAGACCAGTTTGGAATATTTTAATGAAGCTCCTTCGCTATCGGTTATGGCAGGCATGCGTGCAAAAATGCAATGCCCCCCACAGGGGAGGGGGGGGATGCATCAAATGAGAATGCATCGGCCTAGGGGGGCGCGAATAGAACACGGCAACATCATGAGAAGTGCGGTGATGAAGATGACCAACGAAACACTTCTGAAACAGGCAGGATCTTCTGGTTGGGTAAACATTTTTATATGGAATCATATTTCTAAAGATGAACGCTGTAATGTGTGAGAAAAATTATAATTCTTATTATTACTGCAATGTTTACTGTCATTTGGTACAGTTATGATGAAGAAAAAAAACAAACTATTTTCTTTTGGGGCAGCGGCAGTGATGTCGTTAGTGTACAATAAGCAGAAATTGTATAACAATAAAATAACAGCATTGACTTTTTTTGTTTGGGGAATTCATGGATTCTGGAAAACTATCCCCCTCCAAGTCACACATCTGTTTCTACAGTTTCAGAGTTATCCATCCAGGATAGTGACTTATTAGCAAGCAGCGATCAATCATCAGACCCCACGCCACAGCATATCGCCATCACCCAAAAGGAGAAAAAACTTTTTACTCCTGGAACCCACCATTATGATAGGTTTGTGTATTAAGAACTAGCAGATTAGAAAAGGAGTTGGATTGATGAAAAAATTGCCCAGATTTAGTTATGCAACGAATATTCTTTCCGTTCTGACTGAGCGAACCCATTATTTCATTAATTGGTTCAGTCACTGAGACCAGGATACAGTCCAACCAGCAGACGAATGATGTTGCAGGGTAAATGCTGGATCAAGGTATGGACAGAAGAAATGGAGCAAATGTGCAAACAGCTATGGAGGGTAAAATTGGTTAAATCCTAAGTATTGATATGGTGTGGAGTTGAATGTCCTCACATTGATCCTAATGTATGGTGCTGGATATAACAACAGAAGAAGGTTAAAGTTTTCCTTTGCACAAACAAACGATAAGTCAGGAAATGCGTACACACAGCTGATACTATACAGAAGGGACAGTAAAAGCTATAACGACAGTGAATAAAAATTCAAATTGTCTAGTACGCAGTTTGGTCAATGACAATGCTGCCCAAACGTATCCAATGAATTGAGAAGAGATTTAGCAAGAGCAGGGAGGGAATACAAAAGCTGCTAATATATGGTTGTCAGTGCTCCATTTGCTGACACTCATAGCCAAAGACTTTAGGTGTTCAGAAAATATTGGCTAATGTTGTTGAAATTGCTACAATCTTCCGGTTTAAAAATCATCTTAGCTGCAGCAGTCTCTGAAAACGGATGGGTAGGAACCTAAGCTAACGCTCCCCACAAGAAATTAGATGGAACTTCATGTGGTGGAGAACTGTTTGAGCAGTATATCAAAAACTGGCCTATTCTGCTGACCACTTTGTGAAGAAACGAGATATATTAGTTTGGTCTCTGTCACGAGCAAAATTCCTCAACATTGGTGCTTAAGAGAAATGTGTGAACATATTGACGTGAGCTTCCTGAAACATCTCTCAAGCTTTAATACAAATACAGAAAAAATAGCTGTTTTATTGAGTGATGCTGTTGTAACTTTTGGAATGGAAATGTGAGTGAACACTTAAAAACAGACTACACATGGGGACAGATTAAATTACAAGCAAGTAAACAACGCGAATGGGACAAGCACTGACTCCAGACTCATTTTTTGGCAAATTTGTCAATATCCAATATGGGGTCAAAACCTAGTGCTGAGGAAGAGGAGGTTAGCTATGACATGGGTATCTCAGCAATCAATACATCTTTAATGCACAACTATAATAAAACTTCAGAGCTAAGGGGGAACCATTCAAGAAAATATATGTTCTGCTGAAGATATTTTTAAGGAAGGTCACTCACAGTAAAAACTGGTGGAAGTCACTAAAGCGACTTGGATTTAGAGACTGTATCAAGTAAATGATTTCACTTTTAAACCAAGCGTGTAGCTTCTCTGCAGTGTGTTGAAGAATATTCTCTTCCTTTGGGACTCTCAGTCATTCTAAATTGAGAAATCAGGTTGGGACCCAATAAAGAAAGGAAAGTTGTTTTTATGTTCACAGATAGATGAATAGGAAACCAAAGAAGAAGATGAAAGATTGGACGACCAAGTGAGCTACACATAGGAACAGCAAGGGACAGTAGTATTTATGTTTTTCATGTGTGGCTGGGCTGACAGTTAAGTTTAACTTAAAATATATTTTATTTTGTTAATGCCAAATTAGTTAAAAACATGGATGGTTTGTTTAAGCAAATAACTTATGCGGTAATGTTATTGTTTCAGGTGAAGAAATCTATTTAAATGGTTAGTAAGGTCAGGATTATTTTTCATCGTTCCTAAGTACAACAGAACAGTGGTGATCCAAAATATTAAGAATTAACCCCATTCAACTGGGGAGAATAAAAGTAAGATATAAAAAAGTGATTTAAAAATCTTCTCTATCTACTTGCTTGTTAAAAAATAGCAAGAACTAGTTTTTAGTATGAAACTTTGATTTAAATCACTGATTTAAATCAAGCCCTTACTGGACTAGTGATCAGTTAGATTTAAATCCAAATCCACCCTGGTCATAGGCAATACAGATTTTGTTAGGCTATGTCTACACACCACTGGATTCTTGTCGGATACTCAGCGGATTCAGTATTTACAATTCGCCGAAAATCTGACTGTACCCAGCGCTATGTAGACTTCAATAGAAAATCCATGCTGTAGTCTCCTTAGCACGGCTTTCTATTGAATCTGCCGTCCGTCCGGCAGAAGATGGAATGTGTTCTTTCTTCCGCCGGACGCCCATTGGATTCTCGTGCAGCCCATGTACCGAACACGACTTTTAGCGCAAATCCAAACCAAAAGCTGTGGTACACCAGTGTTAAAATGCCGTCAGATTTTGGACAGCATTGTACCATTGCTATGTAGACGTAGCCTTAAGGCAGGGCTCCCCAACAGGTCATGTTTTCAGGATATCCCAAAGAATGCACGGACAATAATGAAATCATCGCTGCAATGCCAAGGAAAGCCAGAAACATGACCTGTTGGTGTGCCTTGAGGATTGGAGTTGAGGACTCCTGCCTTAAGGAATCTATAGGTGAATTTTAGATTTCTGCTGCAAATATATAAGCAGATCTTGATGTTTTTACTCCATTGTTAATCCATGACTTTCCTGTACAAAGTGTGTGGCAATATTTAATATACCATAAGATCCACAAGTGGAATTTTGAGTTCTCTAATAAACTCAATGACATAACATAATTTACATGCTCAACAGTTGTATGAATGCACAAGATTAAATAAACCTCTCTTGCAATGTTTTTTTTTCTATTTTTGTTTTATACATTTTCTGCAGATAATTATATATGGAGGCCATCTTGTCTATGCTGCTTTTAAAAGCATTTATAAATCTGCTTTATGGCAGTCATATGGACCATATTAACCTTATGAAGATGATCTTTAGACTGAAGATGATCCATAGTTTTTCACATTTTTTGTTTTGTTTTGGATAGTCATTTGACATGAGGGTGTTTCTTTGCAGAAAATGAAAATTACTTAAAGGGGTTACTTGAGAGTTTACAAATTTAATAGAACACTAAAACCAGCATTTTTATTGAAAAGTAGATATTCCACTACCTAAGGTGACTTCTGAAATCGACCTTTGCAGAACTGCCTAATATTAGGTCCAGATGCTGAGAAAACTGCATGATTTCAAGATGTATTTTTTTTAACTTAAAAAACATTATGTAAACGTAGACACACATGCATCTTTTTAAGCAAACAGGGATATGGAAAATTGATGACTCATTCTTTTAATTCTTATCCAGCTTACTCCTAATGTGCTTTGTGTGCTAAAAATCATAAAAGGTGACCGAGAACCCTGCAAAAAAAATATATATAATGAAATCTATACCTTGATCCCCTACAGTGATATCTGGGTGGAGAGCAGGCTGCTAGGAAGTTTTAATGTGCAGACGTCTTATTAACCACTTCAGAGGTTGTTGTTTTTCATAACCGAATCATAGGGCATGTCCCCACGGCATAGAGCAAATACCAGTCGGAAAATCCTCGACACAGGATATACTTACTTGTTTTAGTCGGACGCAGGAGGCTGGAATTTTCTCCGTGGGTTGAAGAGAAAAGCCCTCCCCCTTCACATTGACATGTTCATATTCCGCCCAAAAACTAGACGGAAGAATGAACATGTTCAATCTTTTTCGGACCGCCGGCGGTCTAAGAAACCACTGTACGGATTTTCCTTTAAGGTCTGTTCTAAAGTTAAACAGCCGGTTTAGACAGCTTTCAAAACCGAAAACCATCTGTAAAACCGGTTGTGGGGACAAGCCCGTAAAATATAGAAAGAGAGTAGAGAAGATTCTTCTATCTTATTCCGCTTTGTCTAGTTAAGTCAAGTTAAGTGTTTTTGTTGTTCTTATTTAACCCATTAACAACTGCCCGTCGTCTTTTGTTGGTGGGCATTTAAGGTCGTTCGTCCGCAGCAACGTCTTTTTTTTTTTTTTATTGTGTAAAACAATGTTTATGCATCGCGGCGTGTTTACTGGCTTCTACTAGGCTGCAGAAGAAGCCAGGTCTGTAGCTGTAGCGACCAGCACTGGCAACCTATCAGGAGAGGTCAAAAACAGCGTCTGTAGATATAGTGACATGAGGGGCAGATGCGCAAGCCCTTCATAAGAGGCGGATATCTTGTGAATAGTAGGACACTGCTAATGGGGCACATTTTTGCAAAGTGATATATATATATTTATACATTATAACTATATATGTGTATATATGTATAAATCTGTATATATAATTATATTATAATATATATATTATATATATATATATAATATAGTATACAACATCACTCACCGGCCACTTCTATTAGGGTACACACATGCTAGTAACGGCGTTCGGACCCCCTTTTTGCCTTCAGGAACTGCCTCAATTCTATCGGGCATAGATTCCACAAGGTGTTGCAACGTGTTGCTCAATTGGTACCAAGGGGGCCCACAGAGTGCCAAGGAAAATATTCCATCACACATGACACCACCACCACCAGCCTGAAACCATTTGATACATAGGCAGGATGGATCCATGCTTTCATGTTGTTGACTGCCAAATTCTGACCCTACATCGAATGTCCGAGCAGAAATCGAGACTCCATCAGACCAGGCAACGTTTTTCCAATCTTCTTATGTCCAATTTCGATGAGCTTGGGCAAATTGGAAGCCTCAGTTTCCTGTTCTTTAGCTGAAAGGAGTGGCCACGATGTGGTCTTCTGCTGCTGAAGCCCTCCTCGCCATCAAAGTTTCGCGCGTTTATACTGTTCGATCAGAGATGCCTTCTGCCTACCTTGTTGGTAACGGGTGGCTATTTGAGTCACTGTTGCTTTTCTATCAGCTCGAACCAGTCCTGACCATTCTCCTTTGAACCTCTGTAATCATAGGGCATTTTCCGCCCACAGGACTGCAGCTCACTGGATGTTTTTTGTCATTTTTCGGACCATTCTCTGTAAAAACCTTGAGATGGTGTTGTGACGTGAAAATCACAGGAGATCAGTCAGTTTCTGAAATTACTCAGACCAGCCCTTCTGGGCACCAACAACCATGCACCGTTCAAAGGCACTCAAATCACCTTTCTTCCCCATAATTGGCATGCTCGGTTTGAACTGCAGGAGATCTGTCTCTGACCCATGATCTACATGCCTAATCTGCACTGAGATTGCAGCCATGTGATTGGCTGATTTGAAATTAAGTGTTAACGAGCAGTTGGACAGGTGTATCCTTAATATAAAGTGGCCGAGTGAGTTATGTGCATGTGTGTGTGCTATATTATAATATAATATATATATATATATATTACTATATATATATATAAGTATTAAATATATATTAAAATCTATAATAAAATCTCCAAAGTTTACATACCCCTGGCAGATTATTTTTGGCCTTTATTGGACCCTTTTTTCGAGAATATAAATTATAACACAAAAAACTTTTTTTCACTCAATGGTTAGTGGTTGGGTGAAGACCATTTATTGTTTCAAACTACTGTGTTTTCTCTTTCTTAAATCATAATTGATAACTCAAAAACACCAATGGAACCCTGATCAAAAGTTTACAATACCCTGATGATTTTGGCATGATAACATGTACAGAAATGACACAAATGGATTGAATGGCTAATAAAGGTAACATCCTCATCTAGTGACCTGTTTGCTTGTAATCAGTGTATATGTATAAACGCGGATGTGAGTTTCTGGGATCCAGACCCAGAATCTTGCATCACTTCTCATCAGTCAATGACGTTTCTGGATTTGTGTAGTTGATGGAGCGGAAAGCAAAGGAATTGTCAACAGATCTACGTGAAAAGGTAGTTGAACAATTTGATTTAAAACAGGAATTGGACATACAGAAAAATATCCAAGGAATTGATAATACCAGTCAGCAGTGTCCAAACTGTGATTAACAAATGGAAAATCGGGAGCTCTGTAAAAAAAAAATAAACCACGGTCAGGTAGAACAAAAAAAATTTTCGGCCACAACTGCCAGGAACATTGTTCAGGTGGGAAAAAAAAACCCCACAAATAACATCAGCTGAAATACAGGACTCTCTGAAAACTAGCGGTGTGGCTGTTTCAAGATGCACATTAAAGGAGGCACTTGCAAGAAAAAATGGGCTGCATGGTCGAGTCACCAGAAGAAAACCATTACTGTGCAAATGCCACAAAGTATCTCGCCTACAATACACCAAACAGCACAGAGACAAGCCTCAAAACTTCTGGAACAAGGTCATTTGGAGTGATGAGACCAAAATCAAACTTTTTGGCCACAACCATAAACGTTACATTTGGAGAGGTGTCAACAAGGACAAAGAACACCATTCTTACTGTAAAGCACGGAGGTGGATCGCTGATGTTTTGGAGATGTGTGAGCTATAAAGGCACAGGAAACTTGGTCAAAGTTGAAGGAAAGATGAATACAGCATGCTATCGGCAAATACTGGAGGCAAATTTGCACTTATCAGCCCGGAAGCTGCGCATGGGACGTACATGAGAATGATCCAAAACACAAGGCCAAGTCGACCTGTCATTGGCTACAGCAGAACAAAGTGAAGGTTCTGGAATGGCCGTCTCAGTCTCCTGACCTCAATATCATTGAGCCACTCTGGGGAGATCTCTAGCAAAGCGCAGTTCATGCAAGACAGCCCAGGAATTTACAGGAACTGGAGGCTTTTTGCCGAGAAGGATGGGCAGCTTTACCATCTGAGAAAATAATGAGCCTCATCCACAGCTACCACAAAAGACTTCAAGCTGTCATTGATGTTAGAGGGGGCAATACATGGTATTAAGAACTGAGGTATGTGATCTTTGGATCAGGGTCATTTGACAATAAATGGCTTCACCCAACCACTAACCATGAGTGGGGGAAAAAGTTTTTGTGTTACTCATATTCTCTGAAAAAAAGGCCAAAAAAGCAAAAATCCTGCCGGGGGTATGTAAACTTCTGAGCACAACTGCACGTATATGTGTGTGTGTGTATGTATGTATGTATGTATATGTGGTGTGTGTATGTATGATGTATGAGTGTGATATATATATATATATATATATATATATATATATATATATATATATTATATATATATATTATATACAATGTAGCTGGGCAGTCTGCTCAAAAAATAGGGGTGGTCTCAAAACGAGGCTTGCTCATTTAGTAGACATACAAAGATAAACAACCATTCTTAAAACTGAAATAAAACCATTTAAATGGCAATTAAAATGAACTTATTAAGTTAAAAGGAAAAAATGTGTTTCCATATAATGTTATCAATGTCTCGTGAGACCTGTAATATAATTACTGCTCTCCGTAGTTGTCAAAACAAATTTAGTTAAAATACGGTGCATGTGAAATATAATACCACGAAACATAGAATGTATACAAAGGACTTCGCATGAGCAGACAGCCGCTCAGGAACCCCTAGAAAGCTGAGTGAGTGAGCACCAGGAATGCCAGCCGCTCAGGACCCCATGGAAAGTTAGATTAAGAGATGCTGCAAGAGGTGTTAGCCACTCTGGATGGGTGAGCAAGCCCAAGAAATGTCAGCCGCTCTGGATCCCGTGAAAAAGTTGGGTTGAAAGATACTACAAAATGCTGGATGGGCGCAAAAATGCTAGCTGCTCCAGGTCCCGTGTAAAGATGGATGAAAAAGTTGCTGCAAGGGGTGCCGAAACACTACCAAAGGGGCATTTATGAGAGTGGATACACTATCACTCTGTATCATCTGGTGTATATTTGTTATCATATAATATATATATTCATTTAGTAGCATCCTCTCCTCTCGAAGAATACATTGTCACCAGCATTAGAATGAATAATGAATTCAGAACAGAGCGGGGATTGTAACTAATAAGAATATATAGGTGGAAATGGACACTCCTAATATAACTGCAAAAATAAAAAAAATACAAACAACTTGACAAACAATTAAAAAGGTTGTATCTAGGTATATTAGATTTCAAACAAAGAGGTGCATAATTTTAAATTTAAAGCAATCATTATACAATCTACATAGAGGGACATAAGGACGACTGAATGAGTTCTTGAGCCCCACTTTATCCATAAGGTGTAATAGTATTCAAACATCCAGAACATGTCACGATTTATGAGGGTCTGATACCTCTTTGTAATACCCATGGATATATACTCTGGGTTGGATTGAATAAGAACGATTTTCATTATCTGTACACTCGCTGTCAAAATGTTTGGGAGACTGTGGATTAAATCTTTGTTCAAATGTTTAGCGTTTTTTTCGTTGTCCTCCCCACATATTGTTTAGAACAATAATATGTGATCAGGTAGATTACAAAGGAGGAATTACAGGTGAGATCGTATTTTATATGTGTAATACATAACAGCACATGCCTATACTGCAGTGTATTATCTAACTGTCAATCAGCCTTGCTATGTCATAGACAATCCCGTGGTCATTGCTTGACCCCTGATTCTCATGACTACCACCAAAACTGGGTAATGGGAGTAGTGCAGCGGGGCGAAAGTTGGACAGAGGGGATAGGTCAAGAGGTGTCTTCTTAAAGGGGTTTTACCTTGAGTGCTTTTCATAGCTGCAGGTTGACTATGAGCCCACCTTCTAAGAGATTGGGGAAGGCGGTACTTGAGGCCATCCTCCCCATAGAAATTAATGGGGAAGGTGGATGCAAGTGCAGCCTTCCCCATTCTCTGAGATGGTTGACTTGTAGCAAGCTATGAGTGACCTGCAGCACTGAAAAGTTCCTATAGTAAAATCCCTTTAAGGATGGGTGTCACGGTTGCATGTCTGAAAGATAAAGGAAAGCTGCCAGTGGTTAGCGATGGATTGAAGAGATGGGTTAGAGCTGGGATAATCATAGCACCACGGTTAGCAGCAAGGTGGAAAAGTAATGGGGCGAAAGGACAGGTACTAAGGTGAGATTTGCAGAGTAGGGTGGAAAGCTTCCCATCAGTACTAGTGAGGAAATAGGTTATGGGAGAATGGCACTGTATACATGGGTTGCAGGGACCGTAGATTAAAGTGGTCTCTGATGTTTTCGATCTTATGTATAAAGTGTGTGGCTAAAATGAGAGATGTGGGAGTGGCCACTGGGGAATAAAGGGAAAGGATTTTTTTTTTTAATTAACATAACTGGGGCTAGGGTGGTGAAGAAGAAGAAAAAAAAACAAAAAAAACAAACATGCTGACCTCCCAGTCTGTGGTGCTGATAATGCACCACAGGATCTGCTCCTCTCTACCTCCTGTGCTATGTGTCATGCAACAGCATAGGCTTGCACTCCATTCATTCATTCATTCATTGTGAAGTGGGATCCTCTGCTAATGTACAGCACGTGGCACCTGAAGTGAAGATGGATTCTGGGGTGCTTCAGAATAGCACACTTGAAGTTGAGGATTGTTTCTATGTATAAACCTCTTTGGAATGGATTTTCTTCCTGTGCTGGTCTGCAACTCTGGAAGCTCACCTTAGTTTTTTTTTTTTAATTAGATTAGTGTGCTAAAGTTACCTATTTATTCAGTAGGGGGTAATATGTCTCCTTGGGGAGAACCATCAAGTCTGTGGTGTGAGGATTTTTTCGCCTTTCGCACCTCATAGGCATTTTTGCATAAAGTACAGGCTTATGGGAAAGAGCTGAAGAGCTCACTAGCGCCATCTATTGGATTTAGTAATCCTCAAATCACATGTAACTCAGAAGAGACTTGCAAAATCCAATAGATAGCACTAGTGAGTTCTTCAACTCTTTCCCGTATGCATTTACTTTATGCGATTTATTTAATGTGAGAGCCTATTTATTGTGTGAAGGGGCAACTGACTCAAAAGTTGAGGCAATTCTGGTCTTATAGGAAACAGTGGCTGCATCTGTGTCATAAATGGTAAAGGTATGGTAGAGAGTGGTACAAGAGAGTTGTGACGACTAACATCAAAGGATCTACCATAATAGTTTCTAGAGTGGGTGACAGCTAAACAGAGACGGTAAGAGAAATGAAATAGATTTTGGTTGTATGACTGTCCGTGAAGGAATACTGTGAAAGGCCGAAGGAGGAAAAAAAAATGAGGAGTTTGGTGACAGCTGGTACTTGCATGATGAGGTCCCTCATGATGATAGTTTGGATTGCAGTTGATTGGAGGTGTGGGAGCCAGATGGTAAAGTGGTCAAAAAAGGTGGTTTCAAGGCCTGCTGGCAGGAAGATGATGGCCCCGTGGAGGAAGAGTAGATGTGCACAGAATGTACTTCAAAATAAGGGAGGGTGAGGAAAGGTAAAAATGGAATTTGGATGAGAGAACTAATATGTGACAGAAGAAGGCTGAAACCTCCACCATGTTTGTTGCCAGGATGGGTAGTGTGAGCGAATTGAAGGCTGCCATGAGAGAGTACAGCTGGGAGAGGTTGTGTTGGAGGGTGTTAACCAAGTTTCCGTCCGACCCAGGGAGGATAGGTTACAGGAAATGAAGAGGTTGTTAATGTAAGAAAAGTATTGCAGGCAGGACATGCGTTTCAGAGAACTCTGAAGGGAGGGACTGGAGTGGCAGCAGGCTTCTATGGCCCTTATGCTGCATGGGAAAAGATGGCAGGTGCCGTTAATTAATGAGCAAATGCTCTAGGTACCAATTCACACCAGCATGCAAAAAACCACATTATAACACATGGGAAGACTGCTAAAAATGCAACAATACCTGATGAGAATTGCATATGGATAAAGCGATACAGAGGGTAACGCCATCTGTACAGATACACCATGCTGGGTATCAGCTTATATCACCCACAAACAAAAAAAAAAAAAAGTATGTGGGCAAGCCGCCCAGCACTTAGAAGGTGCACTGCACAAAATACTTGTACCCTAAGCTCCCCAGTATTTTTGGGCAAAAAGATAACATGCTGGGAAAAATATCAAATTATGAGGTATTAGTTGATACAGTAGCTACAGTAACGCAAGCTCGCAAGACATGAGGAGCCTTGCCGTTGGCTTGCGAGCTTGCGTTACTGTAGCTACTGTATCAACTAATACCTCATAATTTGATATTTTTCCCAGCATGTTATCTTTTTGCCCAAAAATACTGGGGAGCTTAGGGTACAAGTATTTTGTGCAGTGCACCTTCTAACTGCTGGCGGCTTGCCCACAAACTTTTTTTTTTTTTTTTTTGTTTGTGGGTGATATAAGCTGATACCCAGCATGGTGTATCTGTACAGATGGCGTTACCCTCTGTATCGCTTTATCCATATGCAATTCTCATCAGGTATTGTTGCATTTTTAGCAGTCTTCCCATGTGTTATAATGTGTTTTTTTTGCATGCTGGTGTGAATTGGTACCTAGAGCATTTGCTCATTAATTAACGGCACCTGCCATCTTTTCCCATGCAGCATAAGGGCCATAGAAGCCTGCTGCTGGTATCTATCAGCCATTGAGCTGTAAGTGTAGCTTTGTAGTTTTTTGAGGGACTGGAGTGGCAGAGGTCTGTGGCAACCGGCTCCGATCCATGCTGTTTTACCCTATAGTCGTTGCACTGTCTAAATAAATGTGCACAGTTCCTCCTTCCAACTGGGGATTCCATTTGGTTATAAACGTTTCTATTACTTTCCGCCCAAGGGCGCCATAATGGTGCACACTATTGCATTATTTATGTAATGCAGAAGGGTGTACAGGTGATTGAGCTTCAAAGTGGTTAAGTACCCTAGGGGGACCAAATGTACATAAAAAAAATAAATAAATAGTTTTAAAACATTAAAAGTTCTACCTCCTTTTGCCATTTTACAAGGAAAAAAATGTTACATATAATTGGCATTGCCGCATCCATAAAAGTTTGATCTATTAAAATGTAACCTCATTTATCCTGTATGCTGAACACCGTAAAAGAGGAAAAAGATTTATTGTCCTTTCACATCCACTCCCCCCCCCCCCAAAAAAAAATGAATACAAAGTGATCAAAAAGTTGCATGTGTTCCAAAATGGTACCAATAAAAACTACAGGCCACAAAAAATTAAGATTCATACAGGTGCATCTCAAATTAAAATATCAGCCGAAAGTTATTTTTTCAGTAAATAAAAAATGCATAAAAGTCAGTGAGCGGTCCAGACAACATAGTCACATAATCAAAATGAAATGTGTCAACATGTAACCTTACATGGAAATCCCTAAAGAAGCATTTATGCTATCTATCATACATGAAAAAACTGAGATTCTTGGTTCACATATTTTTGATCAAAAAATGCTTAAGCCGCCCACAAACTTACGTGAAATCAGGTTGGGCGGTCCTACGCTATCTTTACCTCTCAATAGAGCCAAATCCAGGCCTCTCACTGGGTCAACCGACCTCCATTATCCAGAGAGAGAGAAAATAAACACCAAACCTGCAAGCTGCACTCTTATAACAGCCTGTGAAAGTGGGCGTGGTGCGAGAAACAAAAATGGAGGCACCCCTTCCTCCCCAAGAATCTCAAAGTTTTTTTCATGTAACATGTAACCTTGACACAGCCCCAAACACATGCTGCTAAAGTGCTAAAGCATTTAAAAGTGGTAAAATCTATTCTACAAACACAAGTGCATATTCCAGAAAATAATTAATAGAAATAAATCGGAGTCTGGAGATTACCCACCATCCAGAACCTGAAGTGTGTTTCACCAAGAGTACAGGCCCTGGGCAACTTTCCTCTGTGTTTACATGCTGCAAACTCATGTTTATCCCTCACATGGGACTGTTATAGCTCAGAAGCAGGAAGTGTCACTGAGCTGTTAAAATAGTGATTCCTTCATGTTTATAAACCTTATTGCTTGTGTTGTTCCAAAACTCTGTTTGTTTCATCTGCAAGATATGTCAGTCCTGACAGAATTAAAGAAAAGGAATGATTGATGGTGTGCGCCTGGTGCCAGGGAGTCTGTGACAAGTTGCGGAGTTGATTGTTGTTATAAGGTCTTCTGTTTTCCTTGTATATCCAAAGTCAAAACTGTTGTTAGGGACAGAAGAGTACATAAAACCCACAACAGTGCACCCCCGTTAATTTTATACTGGTGCTCTTAACTACATTAAACTCTGCATGAATTTGAGTGGACATAGGTCTGTGTTTTTTGGCTTCTGTTCATTACCTCGAGCTTTTGACTTTGGACCACGGTTACTTCTGTCTGCAGATGTTTTGCTAGTCTGCGCAGTGAGATGTAATTCAAGAAACCGTAGACCTTGATACACAAATCAGCTCAGGTCACAGATGCCCCCACCATGTGCACGAACAATCAACCCCCCTTAGAACTCTAAGGCTATGTTCACACGGCTTATTTTGGGACGGATTTCGTTTCGTATTGTGCGCCGTACTGCGCTCAAATACGGCTGAAATCCGTCCCAGAGATTACGGTAATTCACAGTTCTCCTAGAGAACTATGGATTCCGTCTCCTCTCCCCGCTCGTGAAATACGGCGAGCGGGGAGAAAGTAACGTCAATTATCCCAGCGGGATACACGCCATGGATAATGAAAGTCTATGGGGCCGGCGGGTTGCTGGCCCCCCCTCTCCCCCCGCCCCCGCTGCACAGCACACGCCGTAATTGCGGGCGAAATCCATCCCGCAATTACAGCGAGAATAAGTCGTGTGAACATAGCCTAAAACTGATTTCAGAACAGCAGAAGTAATGACGTTTATCAGCAACAATAAAAGCTATATGGCTGGAAGAAAATGAGGATACTTCTGGTCACGTAATGTGTACCTTTAGTTCAGATTGACCATGTAGAAATAGGTATTTTGGACAACCTCTGTATACCGCCAGAAAAATTAAGCTAGGGGTCTTGGAATGTGTGGATAGGAAGTAAATAATTAAAGACTGAAAAAAGTTGGATCACTCACTTCTGGTTTATCATTGGTTGTTCGATTCCCTAGCTGCTTCTGATGGGTGAACCAGCACCTCCTAGTTTGGCGTTTCCGAGTGATATTTTTTGAGAGTCTTTAGACTTCTCTTACTGGACTAACTGACAAATTAGACGAGACTGAGTGCTTCCCATGCATAGAATTATTTTTCTTCAGATGACATAGAAAAACTACACAAGACAATTAAAAGGATCAATAGACATTTAAGAGGTTCAACAACTTAGACCAAATAGATGAAATAAATATGTTGTCAGCCAAGGTTAATTAAAAAAAACACCTCCGACCGTTGAGGATTTTTCTCAACCTCAAGACCCAGTACAAAGGAAGGCCAACTATACTAAAGATTTGGAGGTCTATGCTAAAAGTTATTGAATTGGGTTCTCCCAGAAAAAATCCTTGTTAGTCCATCAGGACATGATAAAAAATAGAAGGAAAGAAGAAAACTTGCGTCATAAACCCTCCCGTTCCATCCCGGTGATCCCAACAGATGACTTTCTCGTTCATTCTTCATGTGACTGCTGCAACCAATCACAGGCCACAGTGGTCCGTGTGGTATACTTTGCATGTGACAACAGTGGTCTGTGAAAGTCATCTACCAGGATCACTGGAGTAACTGCTTTGAGGGAACAGGAGGGTTTACGAAGTAAGTTTTCTTCTGTTGTAGGAACACCCTTTTAAATTTAAATCAAACTTCTAGCAAGCAATAATGCCAGCCAAATAGGAAATACTGTGCCGATTCTTTTCAGCATGGGAAGAAAGTAGTCAGAACTCCTGGGTTTGAGCTACAAATTAGTTCTACCAACAATCTGTGTCAATTTCTGTTGTGAAAATTGGGATGGATTGTCCAAAAAAACAAAATAGACATGATTTTGACATTAGACCCAGTATTTGCAGTATTTGTGTATATGTACAGATGGTTTCTTGGAGCCAGTTCTGCTCTTGCTCCTTCAGAGACACATGTTATGTTGCTGGCTCAAAAGACCTCAGTTCCTAAACGGCAGATTAGATTCCTCCACTTGTTTCACAGTCTCTTTTATAACTGGTCAATACCATTAAACCTCTCCAATGGTGCCTCTTAGCATTGTTCCCCATAACCGTTACATTGAATGCTAGCCTGAAAGGCTGGGGGCACAGGTGTTATATAGTATATTAAAGACTGAATGTTACTGCCAATACTGATGTCTTGGGACATAGTCCTCCAGGTAGTTGTCCATCCTAAAACTTTCTAATCTGGTATTTTTCCAGTTGTGGTGTTATGGTTGATGAAATTACTGGTAGGAGCTTACTTCTACATTTAATTTCAATCTGTCTGTGATGACAACACCCATTTTATACACTCTTCTCCTGGTACATTTGTGATGTACCATGATCCTTCTGATTTAAATAAAAGGTTTTCTGATTACTATACCAGATAGCGCTTTAACAGGAGGGGCCTTTTATCCTTTGTGTTTTTATCCCTACAGAGGTCAAGGGGCATTCTCCGATTGTACTGTTGTTATGGACGCCGTTCAAAACATATTAGATAGAAAAGCTAAATGCTTTAAGCCAGACCTACTCAAACTGTGGCCCTCCAGCTGTTGGGAAACTACAACTCCCGTTATGCATTTATATAATCTATAACAGTGGGCATGATGGGAGTTGCAGCCCTCCAGCTGTTGGGAAACTACAACTCCCATCATGCCCACTGTTATAGATTATATAAATGCATGATGGGAGTTGTAGGTTCCCAACAGCTGTAGGGCCGCAGTTTGTGGATGCCTGCTTTAAGCATTGGTCTTGTTGCTTAGAAGGTTATCCCAGTGGACCCGTATGTGTCCCATATTCTGGCATATGACTGACATTACACAGTGGATTTTCTATTAGTCAGAGTGGAGTGTTATGCAAGGATCCTGTTTGATTTGATGCAATTATTACATGGTTACCTATTCTCATGAATTTGGACTATGAAATAGAGAATATCCTGGCAGCGGTCACCCACTGCTTCACCTGGTCAAAATGGCTAAATGGCAGGTGTTTCAACAGCCTGACTTGTGGTGAACAGAATTGTTAACTTTAGATGGGTCATCTTTTCTTTCTTTTGTCTTCTAATGTAAACCAATATTTTGTACCATATGGCACATGTTCTTATCCACCACATTATATGGCTCCTCATCCAACCATTTCTTTTCTCTGTGCATTTTATTTCTTCATAAATCTCCCCCATTTTACTTTTAAAATGAATTGATATAGTAATATCCTGCATTGGTTGTCTATCAGACACAAGAAAATATACTAACAATGTTAAGCAGATTATTGTAACCATGTATAATAATTATAGCCAGAGGGAAAACTAGTGTCACAAGTGGTAAAACAAGTTGTTTGTTTATATTTATTATGGCTATAAAGAATTTAGTCTGGGAGGCAGGGCTGTGGAGTCAGTAAGCCAACTCTCCAATTTCTGTAACTCCCCCTCCCTCATTCATGGTGCATGTTTAAGTGATCCAAAACCGCAATGTGCCAGTTTTATAAAACTATACTTTATTTCCAAAACCAGTAAAACTTCTTTTAAGCACCATCAATTTCATCAAGGTAGAAGGTATACATGCTCAAATTCATTAGTTACATACGTTAGTAGGAACCGCAGTCCTTTATGTGCTCCAGCCGGAGCTACCTCGTGGAGATGCCAGGACTGCGGTTCCTACTAACGTATGTAACTCATGAATTTGAGCATGTGTACCTTCCACCTTGATGAAATTGATAGTGCTTAAAAGAAGTTTTACCGTTTTTTGAAATAAAGTATAGTTTTATAAAATTGGCACATTGCTGTTTTGGAACATTGGATATAGGGTTGGAGGCCCTAAGATTGTGCCTGAACGAAGGTAGCACGAAAAGTTACAGTGGCATTTATCTTTAAAATAAGCATGTTTAAGTGATAACATTACTGTAGTAAGATGGTAACCTAAGACTTTTTATCACCCTTCTGAAACAATCAAGCCATATAGATAGAACATTTTATATATCTAATTATATATATATATATATATATATATAATTATAATATATATATATATATATATATTTATATATATATATATTATATAAATACAACTTTAGAACACAAAAAACTTTAATAAATTGTAAATATGCTAAACGCTGCATTAAGTGGGGAAAAAAAACAGTTTTCAACAAAAATTTACTGAATAACATTTGTGGAGTCTCTGAATTTGTTCTGAGAAATAATATCGCCCCCATCAGATCCTGCATAGATGATCTCAAATCTTATCTCACTATTTCCAGGCTAGAGAACGGCCTCTCTGCATTAACTTGGATTGGTGGCAAAGCAGTGACCACATGGGCAACATCTCTAAGGCCGTGTTCACACGGCTTATTTGGGCACGGATTGGCGCCGTACTCCACGCCGGATTTGCGCTGCAGTACGGCGCCAATCCGTCGCAGTAATTACAGTAATCCACAGTTCTCAGAGAGAACAGTGGATTCCGTCGCTCCTTCCCGCTCGGCGAATCCGCCGGGCGGGGAGAAAGTGACATGCACATTATCCAGGCGCAATACGCGCCGTGGATAATGCAAGTCTATGGGGCCGGGGAGCGGCGCCCCCGCCGCGCTCCGGCCCCACCCCCGTCCCGCCCCTTATTCACGGCGGATTTGTGAGCTCAATACGGCTCACAAATCCGTCGGGAATAAGCCGTGTGAACACGGCCTAACATTTTCAGGGTATAAAAAAGAATTGCCTTGGGGCACAGACAGATGAACGGTTGAACTATTCTACTTCAAGTGAAAAATGTTGCTGAAATTTGGTCTATCTGTTTGCTGTGGGAGTGGAATCTTTTCCCCTGTGGCAATGCTTTGCCTGCTCCATGTTATCCAAATATTTTTCAAAATTAAACTCCTCATGTGATGAGGACAAAGATATGTGAGCAGTAGCACTGGTAAGACCCAATTGCTCTTGGCATTGCATTGAACTAACTGTACCAATTTGTTATGCATTTTTGGAGTCTGAGTCGGTCCATTTTATAACGACTCTGACTCCACCAAAATGCACACCGACTCCACAGTCCTGCTAGGAGGTCTAAACCGCATTTTAGGATCTCTATGGCAAGTCCTTTGAAGAGTATTGGATTAGGGCTTCATGCACATAATTCATGTACAGGCATTGTATGGTCATACACGGAGTCCCATACTATAGATGGGTACTTCAGTGCTGGTTTATTGTGTCTTCCTGAACACTATGGGGGACGTGTGAAAACTGTCTAGGTAAAATACTTTCTTTGTTGCCCATAGCTCTGCAATGGATACATTTTTTTGTACAGTGTGAATCTGTAATACCATGCGGCCTCATACATTTATCCTATGATTTACACCTAGTTGGCAGAACTACAACAAAAGTTTTTTGGGCACTACTGACTTTGGTTACCAATTTACCTCCTTCTATGTGAGGAAGAGCATACTCTTTCATACTAGAATGCCTAAAACTGACACTAGTACATGCCTTTGGCTAATGAAAGTCGTTACTTAGAAGAGGCACAGGAGGTCATACCAAAGAGTTGTGATCTACGAAGTTTAACAATGTTGAAGAAAGAAAACGCCATTCTAGTAGGACATATGTACTTGAACATTTCCTGTAACTGTTTTACGTAGTACGGTGGTCGTTCTTCTCTGCAACAATAATTCCGAGCGTGAGGAAAAAGAAGAGAGTGAATGGACCTGTAAGTAGGTTTTGCTCTTTCAGTAACTTAATTTTTTTTTTTTTGCCCTGTTCAGGGTATTTTTACATGCAGTATTTTGTTTCCTAAAGTGTGATTTACAAATTAGCGTTTGTCCACACAGCATCGGTTTTTCCAGACTGTTTGCTGATTTGAAAACAGACTGTCAACCATCCCCATTGACATTAATAGAAAATCCGTCCAGTAGTCCACACTGAACTGATTTTCTGCCGGATGGTTTTCTAAGCCGCGGGCGTTCCTAAAAACTTGCAACATGCACACTCTTCCGCCCAGTTTTCAGACTGAAAATTAATATTGAAGTCAATGGGAACTGAGCAGAAATTCAGTGAACAGTTTGTGTGCAGTTTTTGGCGCTGTTTTTGGATGAATTTAGGAATTTGGAAAAAAAAGTGAAGAATGATGTAATATTGCTCCCACTTATAGTGGGTGTGTTTTTGTAGATCCTTTTGCACTTTTTTTAGAACAGGAATGTCCTGCAAATACTCCCATTTCTCGCCGGCAAACCTGATCCTCGTCGCTGCTGGAAGTAGAAGTTGCGGTTGTAAGTTCACGACTCATTTTTGTTCGATTTTTTTTTTTGTTTAAAGGTGACTGGAGCACACACAGACGACGTGAAACCAAAGTGGCCTTTTGAAGCTTAGGGAGTGACCTATGCGTGGAGATTTAAATCACATGATTTCTTGCACAAATCAATAATGTATTTGCACTCAGTACACTCTTTCTGGTAGAAAAATCTGTTCAAAAATTTCTCAAAAACCATTGCAAAATCAGTGCCAATAAAGACCCCCCAAAAATCGGTTCAAAATAATCGTCGGAAGGATGGTTCAATTTTGCCAAAACTGAGCTGCCTTTTTCCTATGTCGTGTGGTTGTATCTTTAGGCCTCGTTCACACGGCTTATTGCCGGCGTAATTGCGGGGACGGATTTCGCCCCGCAATTCCGCCGGCTGCCGTGCAGCGGGGGGGAGGTGGGGGGGGGGAGGGGGGCGGCTGCCCGCCGGCCCCATAGACTGTCATTATCTACGGCGCGTACACGCAGTAAATAATTGACATGTCACTTACTCCCTGCCCGGCGGATTCGCCGAGCGTGAAGGTGAGACGGAATCCATAGTTTTCTATGAGAACTGTGGATTACCGTAATGACTGGGACGGATTGGAGCTGTACTGCAGCGCAAATACGGTGCGCAGTACGGCTCCAATCAGCGCCCAAATAAGCCGTGTGAACGAGGCCTAAAGGTGCATTCACACTGAGCATTTTTTTATGCATTTTCTTGCAGAAATGCACAGCAAGTTATGTTGTGCATTTCTGCTAAAAAATGCATCAAAAAATGCTCCGTGTGAAAGCACCTTAAGGGTACGACCACACAACATAGGACAAAAACAGCTCAGTTTATACTTCTCAACCTTGAAATTACAACAACAAGAAAGACCAGATGTAATGTTCTCCAAATCATGGCAGTAGCAGGGGGTCGCTAAGATCTGCATGTGCTCAAATTTTCAGGCTCCTAGCTCCAATCTACTGCATGTGGGAAGGGCATAAGGGTATGTTCACACGGCATATTGGGGGCAAGTATGGCAAGCGCCGCAACACGCTGGGTGTTTTGGAAACACACGCTGAGCAGCGTGTAATTCTAAAGCACAGCGGGGGCGGCCCCCAGCCGGCCTCAGCAATATGAATTGTGGTGCCGCTAACCATTGACATGTCGCTTTTCTCCCCCGGCATACAATACGATCGTATTTAACGCCTGGGGAGATGACGCATAATTCATAACTCTCTATGAGAGCTATGAATTATTGTAATTGCGGCGCGCATTTTGCTGCATATAAAGCTCAGTATGTGGCGAAATACGCGCAATTACACTTACAAATAAGCCGTGGGAACATACCCTAAAAGACAAATTGAAAACAAAGGGTCTCATTTAGGAAAACTTTCTAGGTCTAAGACTTTCTTAGAGGAATTCTTAAAAATCTGATTACAGTAAGTGGTGTGGGATCATTGAACAGGTGTCATCGCACATCGACGTACCAGTTATTACTAATTGCCGCAAACTGTGAGGGACAGAATACTTGAAGTGAGAAACCTTGGTCCTAGTGGTTACGAGAAACATGACAAACTGGAGTGACAGCAAGAGTGTGTGAAAGCGAACCTCTTCACAGACTGTCTAATTGTAGGAATGGAACATAGTCATCCATTCTGCACTCCAAATGAAATTGGGTGTCACATTCCAAGCATAGGGCAGCATACAGTGTTGACACAAACCAGAAAAAGGCAATTGCATGACATGTGGTTATGACCATAACATCCATCAATAGGGATGAGTTCTGCTTTTGTTTTAGATGCAGTGATAGCTGATGATAGGATTGGAGACAACATGGAGAGGCCGGTTTTACTTGCTGGAATGTGGTGTGTAGTGGCATGATTTTTGGTGGCTGGACCCCTCTAGTCTTCTTTTTAGGTATACTAACAGCTTGCTATTTCTCCAAACTGTCCCAGGAGTTTTTTTTTTTTTTTTTTAACCGGACACCACCAGGCCACATGCTGCTGGTGGTGTTGTGATCAGCCTAAATGTGTTACCATGACCTACAGCGTCTTCAGACTTGTCTTAGCCATGAGCACATCTGGGACATGATTGGTCAGCAATAACAAATGGAGCTGCTAGCAGCCAATCTTGATGATTTGTGTGTCCCAAGTGCATTCAGCATAAAATTCATCAGAAGCCTTTAATAACCTTACTGGTTGCCTGCCAAGGCATGTTTTTATTTTTAAACGTGATGACCGTACTGGATACTGAGTAATGAAGTTATATATTTAATATTTTTGCTCCATTTTTTTCTATCATGCATATTGTTAACATGTCTATCGATCCTGTGTTTTCCAAAATTACAAGACTACTTCTTTTTTTTCTTTTTTCTTTTTTTTTTTGTTGTTGCAATTTCAGTTTTGAGAAGTGTATATGCACTTTCACTGTTAAATACTGCTGCGTTATCCTGGATTCCCATGTACAGCTGTATTATTTGTGGCTCAATAAAGGTTCCCACAGCAAAGACCAAATACCGGCCGGATTTTCTGGCACGTAGGAGGACGGCTTTTGTTTGCGGATTCAAGTTGTCCGAAAACCGGGCAGAAGAATGTACATCTTCTAGGTTTTTCGTTATGCCAGGGGTGTAAAAACCATCCGGCGGAACATCTATGCAGTGCGGACTGCTGCATGGATTTTTTTTTTATTTAAATCAAAGTAAAAGGCTGACCGTCGCTTTACAGATGTTTTTCAAATCTGAAACCCTTTGCCGTGGAGACAAGCTCTAAGTGTCTCAACAAAATTCATCAAAACTGCTTGTGTGTGTCCACCATTCAGAATGTAAGTAATACAGAGCTATAGGAGGCGCTTTCTCAAACCGAAGATAAGGCAAATCTTGTGCAATTCTAATGCACTATGGAATCTTATGATACCTGTACCACTAACTAATTTTTAATGATCTATCGAAATAAAACGGACATTTTAATGAATCTATTTACCTGACCTGGATCACTTCAGCGTTCTTGTGCCAGACAATCGTCTACTAAGATGAGGCAAATGTATCTTATATCAACCAAGTACATTACTCTTTTCATTTTCTAAAAGGTTTTTAAAAAAATTAAAAATGACATTTGATTGTATGGTGTGGATAACTGCTCTAATTTGCACTTGCACAAGGTTTAATAAATATCAAAGCAATGAGTGCAATCTTCAGTTATATCTTCAAGAAAATCAGCATGATGGCGGAATCCACGAAATGTTTCAAATGTTGGATAAATTCCCCTCCGTTACAGCACTGTGCGATCCTCACTGTCCCAGACTTCTTTTTCTTCGAAGGGAAACTCAACGGGCACCCCCTCGATTGCTGAAGCAGTCACATGCCACTGCCTGATGTAACTGTTCTGAAGCGTTGAATGTTAATCAGACGTCCCTTTTGGGGGGGAAAAGGAAAGTAAACAAAGACCAAAAAGGGGTAAATTTTTAATTTTTTATTTGAAATGGGGACTGTTAAGCGGATCTTTAAAAAAACAAAAATCAGGTAGAGGACCCTTAACTGTGGTGTGTAATATTTCCTCAGAAAACAATGAGAAATAATAGTTTTCTAGTATTCTGATGGTAATAAATAAAATTATACCTTGTTAACACACCTGAAAGATAAATTTAACACATAGTGGAAATTCTGCGGATTTTTCTTGCAGATGTTGTGGAAAAAATTTACAGAAAATTTAATTTTCAAGCAATTTCTGTAGCTTTCCCGAGTTTGAAATATCCATCTGAAGCTTTAAAACCCATAATTCCATTCTCTTTTTGGAACACATCTTTAGTTTTTTACCCTTTTAAAATGTAGAAAGGGTGAAATCCGGAAAATCCGAAACAAAGCATTTAAGTCTGCATAATTTCTATTTTACTATTTTGCCATAGCAAATTAAAACCTATTGGTTTCCAATCATAAAACACAAAAAAACGAACTTTATTAGTAAAACATTTAAACCCTCTTACACACTTTTTAAAAAACCTAATTTCTAACCTCTAAATTTTATCCTTTCAAATTTTGTAAAGGAAAAACTCCTTTTTCTATTATCAAGTCGGGGGAACACCACCTTTTAAAAAGGAACCTTATATATCATTTTTTTACAACTCCAATAAGGGACCCAAAAACATCCACTGGGCACTCCCAACCAATGGACCTAAACATATAAGGTTTTCCTTGTGAGCCCCCTCTGCAGTGGGTGACCTTGAAAGGGGTTGAGAAATCACAATTTAAAATGCAGCCTGACCTCCCCAACATGTTTCACCCACAAACCTGGCTTCACGGGGGTTTTTAGGGGTCGGTCCCATGTGTCAAAGATCATTTTTTTTTATATCATTTTTGGGTACACACCCTTTTTCAGGGGGCCACCTTTTACCACCAGAGAATCAACAAAACCCATTCCCCCTTTAGGGCCTTCCCACACGGCTTATTTCACCGTATTGGCGCCATACTGCTGCCTGTTTTGCGCTGCAAGGGGCCCCAAACCCACGCAGAATTATGTAATCCAACGTTCTCAAAAAAACATATTCCGTCGCTCCTCCCCCCGGGCGAATCCGCGGGCGGGAGAAACGCATCACATTACCAGGCGCAATACCGCCGGGATAATGGAAGCCCCTGGGGCCGGGGGCGGGCAGCACCCCCGCCCCACCCCCCCCCCAAATTAAAGCCGGAAATGCGAGCGCAATCCTCCGAAATTTCCCCTCTTGAAAAAAACCCTTTGGACAGGGCCAAACCCCCTCCGCAGCTTACTGAACTATGTCTGCGCCGCTATGTTCCATAAACAAAAAATCCCCCAACAAAATTCACCACCCCAAACAGGGGGCCTGCCCCAAATTTTAACCAGCCCCCGCAACTGACCAATGACATTTTTCTCCCCCTAACGTAAAGGATTTCCGCCCAATTTTTCCTCCAGTTTGCAATGATGATGGGATTGACACATGACCACAGTTTTATTTAACAAATTGGATTTTAAATATATTTTTTTTTTTTTCCTAAAGAATTTGTTAGAAACGGAGTTTAAATTTTGCCTAGGGAAAATAGTAAAAAAGTGATCAAAAGTCACCCTTTTCTTGCGAGTTTCCCATTTTTTTTAAGACTTTTGCAATTTGGTGAACAGGAAGTTCAGGTGGGAATCTAAAAAAAAAATTTTGGGATATTTTTTCACAGGAAGCAAAACGCAGTATTTTCTAATCAACCAATTCCTTGAATAAACAATTCCACATGCCTTTCAAAATTAAATAAGACTTATAAAAAAAAATTTCGGCAGGCGGGGAAGTACCCCGTCTAAGACATATATACAACAAAAAATTTTGTATCAATTTAAAGGACCCAGTTTGAACCGACACACATTTAGGGGCCCCATTTTTATAAAGGGGTTGGGAAAAATTGCTAACAAAGCTCTCAAAAAATTGAAAAATCCTGCCGAATACGAAAAATTTCTTTTATAATTAAAGTGAACAATTAAATCAGGAGATAGTGGAAAAATAATAACTTTGGGGCCCATCCAATTTTCCTGAAGTAAACAAAAATTAAACAAAAATAAACTCTGGAAGAAATTAAAAAAAAGGGAACACAACAAATATCTGGGGGGATCAAAAGTTTTTGATAACAATCATTTTAAATTTTTTGGGAAAAAAAGTAGATTTACCTAAAAAACCAATTTTATTTCAGATTTAAATTTAGAATTTCTGCGTAAAGAATCCCCCACAGGTTTATTAATATCAAACGCAGGGTAAGGGAAAACATTTGGGAAAAGGGGACAAGAAAAAACAAATTTGGACAAAGAAGAAAACGCAAAAAAAAATCTACCCAAACGTACAAGATAAAAACCTCAAAAATCCCAAACAGAGAAGGTTAAGGGGGTTTAAATAATGTACAGCATGATTTCAAATGGCAATACAAAAAACCCCATAGGGCGGGAAAGGACAGGTTGTGAACACAATGCAAAATCAAACTGGGGGCATTCAAAAATGCAATGAAACCCCCTTTTTTTAGAACAACCAGGATTTCCCGGAGGATCAGAAAGGGGAAAAATTTTAAAAAAAAACAAAGGCGGGGGTACTTTTAATGATTTAATTTTTCCTCTTTTAGACAAAAAAATCAAAAACAGGGTTGGCATATGTCTTACGTTTTTCTCCTATGCCCAATTTAATGATTTTTTATGGGTAAAAAAATTAATCTCTTGCTAGAAGGTTTAAAATTTTCCTAAATCATAAAAGAAAAATAAAATGACAAACCTTTAGGAAATTTAAGGGAAAAAAAATTGGTGATCTTGAACAATTTAAAATTGAAACTGAATTACCCAAAAACAGATAACCCTTGACAATTTGGGAAACCCAAAAACTAGGAATCCCTCCATATCACAATTAAATTTTTTGGATACTTTGTGGAAGTAAACGCAAGATAAAAAAAAAAACACACTCGGGAAAGACAACCACTTCTTTTAAATTTTAAAAAGGAAAACACTGCTTTTGTGAAATTTCAAACTAACAGGGGGAATTAAAAAAAACCCGTGACAACGGTGGAAAATTTCACTTAAAAAAAAAGGATTTAAACAATGGGGTTAAGAAATACTTGACATTAAAACATTTGAAGGCTTTCAAAAATCCAACCAATGATATTTGAAGGAATTAAAAAGATTTTGGGCCTGGAATTCAAAAAATTAAATTTCTGAGGATGAGAAGAAATTTATTTAAATGTGAACCCACATTGCTACCCTTTTAAAGCATTATCAAAAGTCAAAAAAAAAGGGTTTGCCAAACCAAAACCGATATCCAGGTAGAAATAATTTAACACAAGACCCACACGTAGTTTAAACCCTAACTGATGCCCCTTTGCACTGCCTTTTCCCTTTGTTCTAAAGATACGAAGGATATTGTGGGTGATACTTTTAATGATCTAGTAATGAGTGAAAGTACACTTCTTGAATTTAATTAAAGCCCATAAGTAACATCAACAATCGGGCCTAAAAACAATCAAGTATTTTTTTTAAAACAGAGGTACGCAATTTATAACATAATAATTTTCTTTTAAAAAGTTATTGGGTTTTTTTTTGCACATAATTTTTTTTTTTATGGCACCTTTATCACCAGAAAAGGAGCAGCCATGGGCACAGTTTTTTGCCCAAGCTTTTTCTAATTTATTTTAGGTTGGTGGGGAAAATGCTATTGTTTTTTTTTTGAACACTTTTTTAAAAATTTAAGGTCATTTTTTTTTGGGGTTTCTTTTGATATATTTGATATTTTTTTTTTGGGACAGTATGAATAATTATTCAAGAATTTTGTATCTAACTCAATGATTTAAAAAAATTGGGATAAATTCACCTTTTAAATTCACGAGAGAAAAAATTTTTGGGGTCTTCAAATTTTTTTGGGTGAAAACAAGCAGATCAGACAAAGATATTTCGGAAAAATACGGCTACCAATAGTTTGTTCACTTTTCTAGCTGGCACCACCTTCTCTAAAAAAGGGGGTTCCCATACCAATTTCTTAGGGCCGTAGAACTCTCACATCAGAGGCCCTTTTAATGAAGAATAAATTTAAATTAAAGCACTTTCAGCAAGGTTATCCAAAAAATATTTGAGGAGGCATTTTAAAACTTTTATATGACAAGGACATTTATTAACAGTAAACAAAAAAAAAAAAACTGATTTTAATTGTTATAGGGACCTTTTTAGAAGAGCCAAAGAAATGAAGTATACTTAGAAGACATTGCACATTCTGAAAGCAGATCCCCTTACTCCTAAGGTTTCCAAAATATCCCAGTGTCTCTTTTAAAGAGGAAAAAAAACTTGAGGGGAAAAAATTTGCATAGTCATTTTGAGGGAGATGGTAAAAAAACAGGTTTTGGGCTCCGGTGGTAGGCTCAATCATTTTTGCAATTTTCAATTTTGTCCATTTTTATGGAAACAAGAAATTTTTTAATCCAATGATAGAGAAATTTGAATAAAACAATTTATCAAATGTAAAACCCGAGGGATTTTTGGGGGTTGTTACTTGCCCCACATCTATTGGGAAAAACCAACGGAGTTTCGTTGTCGTTTAAAACATCTGATACTATTAAAAATATAGGAAAAACTGCCCAGCGAACATAAATTTTTGGGGAAATACAAAGGGAAAGAGAGGGGCTAAAATTTTGGGGCATCTGTGTGAAAAAGCTAGGGAAAGAGAGGGCGATCTGGATGTAGTTTGTTGCAGGAAGAGGCAAGATGGTAAATACGACTCAATACATTGAACCCTAAGGTTATGTTACACTGCAGTGGACAAAAAACAAACCTGAAAAACGAATTACAAAAAACGTTCATAAACTGAGTTTTCCTTGTCCCGCCTGCAAAAGCACTAAAAAAAACGCCGTTCTTGGACGTTTTTTGGAGCGTTTTTTAAAGCTCTTATTGCTCTGCTTTTTAATGTATGCACAAATTAAGCCATTGGATGTAAACTACACCCTACAGGTAGAGTTAACATGTTAAGTAAAAAGGGCAATACATTACATGGAAATCCCTAAAGAAGCATTTATGCTATCTATCATACATGAAAAAACTTTGAGATTCTTGGTTCACATTTTTTTGATCAAAAATGCTAAAGTTTGGCCCACGAACTTGCAACGTGACTCAGGTCGGGCAGTCCTACCTATCTTTACTTCTCAAAGAGCCACATCCAGGCCTCCACTGGGTCAACCGACCTCCATTATCCCAAGAGAAGAAAATAAAACACCAAACCTGCAAGCTGTACTCTTATAACGGCCTGTGAAAGCGGGCGTGGTGCAGAAAACCAAAATGGAGGCACCCCTTCCTCCCCATGTGCCCGACCTGAGATCACGTAAGTTCGTGGGCAGCTTAAGCATTTTTTGATCAAAAATATGTGAACCAAGAATCTCAAATTTTTTTTCAAAAAATGTTTAAGTAGCACTCTCCTTTAAAATCACTGTACCCCATTTTGGCACATTGTCCTTTGTGTGCTGCTGCGTGCTACTACTTATTAAATTTGCACCAGATTTTTGCACCAAAATCCACAAAACCCCCCCATTATCTTTCTATATACAAGATAACTGTATTAGCGTCAAAATCTTTAAAGAAAAGGATTTTAGCGGCAAAATAAAAAAAACGCATTATTGCGCCAAATTCCGTAAAAAAAACAATTTTTAGTGTCAGAAGCGAGATCACTTTATTAGCGCCAAAATCTGTCAAAATATGGATTTTAGCACCAAAATCCGTAAAAAAAAAGTAGTCTGGCGCCAAAATCCATTTAAAAACGTATTTTTTGCCTCAAAAGCTATATCGCTTTATTAGCACCAAAATCTGTAAAGATACGGATTTTAGCCCCAAAATCCATCAAAAAACTGATTTTGGCGTCAAAATCCTTAAACGTATTTTTTTGGCGTCAGAAGTGAGAGAACTTTATTAGCGCCAAAATATGTTCAGTAAAGGATTTTAGTGCCAAAATACGTAAAAAAACGGATTCTGGCGGCAATATTCGTAAAAAAAAAAAAACTTATTTTTAGCGTCAGAAGCGAGAACTTTATTAGCGTCAAAATATGTTCAGTAAAGGATTTTAGTGGCAAAATCCGTAAAAAAAAAAAACAAAAAAACGCATTTTGCCGTCAGAAGCTATATAACTTTATTAGCGCCAAAATATGTTAAAAGGATTTTAGCACCAAAATCCGCAAAAAAATGGATTCGGACGCCAAAATATATAAAAAACTTATTTTTAGCGAAAAATTTGTATGAATTGCGTAAAAATTGTTAGCGGCCAAAGCATGATAATTTTATTACAAAAGGAACAAAAAAGGACACATCAGACACTTGTATGTAGATTTGATCAGGTATAACCTTTGTTACACCCACTATAGGTGGAACTTGGGGCTCCTGAGAGGGTTTTCATTGAAAAATCGCGGCAAAAAACGCCGCGAAAAAGCGCCAAAAGACGTTCAGCGCTTTCCATAGACTCCTGTAGTAAATTTTCTGCCCTGTTCTGGCGTTTTTTTAGAACATGTTGCAAAATACGACCTGTTTAAAAAAACAAGCAGAAAAAAGCTCAGTGTAGACAGCAGGAGGGTTTTACAGTAGACGTCTTTGGGAGATGATTACAGTCGTTTTTCCAGCGTTTTTAGAAAAAGAAAAACGCTGAAAAAAACGGCCGTTTTTATGTGCAGTGTAGACATAGCCTAAAGGCCTAAATGAAGGCTTTCATTTTCAGCATTTATTTAATCCTGCTGATTCCCTATATAATTTTTGAAGAAACATAATATATGTGATCAAGTACATCAGTGGTACAAGCATGGTTGAATATATGACTATAGGAGCACCAGAGTTCACATATGTTTTTTTTTTCTCTCTTCCCCTATCCACCTCCTGCTCCCTCTGCCCCCACCTTGTCCCTCACTTTCCCAGTGTTTTGCAGTGATGATAGGTATTGATCACATGAGGCCACAGTTTCTATTTAACAAATTGGGATATACAGGCAGTCCCCGACTTACGTCGTTCCGACTTACGTCTGCCTCCTAGTTACGAACGAGCACTTATGGGGCGTGGCTTAGTGTGGTGACTCAAACCCCCCCTATCATCAGAACGCCGCAAGTCGGGGTTTCCCTTGACACTCCCTGTCACCAGGCAGTTACATCCCCTCCATCCCCAGATGATGAAGAATGAAAATCCTCCGTTGTTGTTGTTTTTCTCCTACCACAGTCATTTTTCCGCAGGGCTTCCTGAAGGGGCGCGGCTAGCTCATCGGGGGGCACTGATTGGGGCTTCCCCTGAAATAGAGTGCTTTATGGGGGAAAAATAGTCCCTGGGATATTAAACCCTTTTAGCCACCCAAAACTAAGATGGGAAACAAGCAGGGACTACAGTTCCCCTTTAAAGCAACTTTTGGAATGCAATTTGCAAACTTTAAACACCGTCCCCAAAGACATATTAGCCCCCACTTTAGAAAGGGCCCCGCTAGAAAAAGACGTCAAGGCTTGTACCTGAGAGTGAAGGCTGCTGCCTGGGGGGGCTGGGGAAGAGCTCCCCAGCACCCTAGCTTGGGTGAAGGCTGTCCTTTTTTGCTCAAGCTTGGGGCTAAACCCCCCTCCATGGGGCCTGAAAAGCCCAGAAGGGGGCCAGTTTTTTTTCGGTAATCAGTCTTTTACTTCCCATTAAAATGTAAATTAACTCAAAAGTCACCCGCAGCTTTATATATAGACTCATAATTTTTAATTGTTTTTGAGCAAAGGATAGCCCGGGCAGGGGATTTGGATTGTCCCAAGCCCAAAAAAGGGGAAATAGTCCCGGACCCCCGTTTCCTGGGAAAAATTTTAAATCCCCAAATCCTGAACTGGGCCCGGGGGCCTTCAGCTGCTGGGGGTGGAGTGTAATGTTTTTTGTTTCCCCCCCCTCCCCTCTCGAAACCTCTCCGGTTTGCCCCTTTCTTTTGGTCTAGGGCCCCTACTTTTTTCTTGCCCATTCAAACAAAACCCCTTTTGTGGGGGTTTTGGCACTTGAGTTTTGGGAAATACAACTGCCAGCAAACCACTTTAGCATATGATAAATCCATATGATAAAAAACCAAACGGCACTATAAAATTTTTAAAAATGTGTGGGTATGGCATCTTTCAATTGTAGTTGTTTTGGGAAATGCAAAATGCCAAACAAACCACCCCCACATGTTTTTAAACAAACCCGTTCCCGGGCTTTAATTTCAAATTTTAATTTTAAAAACGAACCCAAAAGTCCCTAACCCCAAAATTTAAACCCGGGGGCGCCTTAAAGTATATTTTGTTGTGTTTTTATTTTTATATAAATATATAAAATATATATATTTTATTTAGGTAGGGAAACCCCCTTAATAGAGGTCGCCCTACGGGCAAGTGGGCTATCCCTTTTTTATCAAAGAGTATACAAAAAACCCCCCTGTTCATTTTTTATTAGTTTTGTGAGAAGATTAGAAAACGTTTTAGTTGGGGGGATGTGCGGTTTCCCTGCCTCTCCCCTTTTCCAAAAAATTTTTAAAATATTTTATATATTTTTATTTTATAATTTTTATTTTTATTTTTTTTTTTTTTCAGGGAAAAATTTGTTTCAACCCGGGAACTCATATAACATTACACTTTAA
>JAODAL010031111.1:0-48920 GCA_025379985.1 Phyllomedusa bahiana | reverse complement strand
AAATACGTTACAAAAAAAAAAACACAAATACCCCAATACAAATTTTTGGTGACAATCCTCCCCCAAAGTGAACAAACAGTAGTTGGAAAGATGCTTTAATAAATATACACATAACAGACAAGTGATCTACAATACAAAAGCACCAAACCCAAATTTTTTTTTTTTTTTAAAAATACAAAAACCTAATTTAATTCATTACCAAAGTTCTGGATATGTCACCAAGGAGGGTATTAGCCTCGATGCGCATTTCGCCGCCAGCTTTCTCAAGATGCTAGGTAAACTTTTGGTCAGGGTCATTTGGATGTTTTTGGTTGTCATTATGATTTAAAAAGAGAAAACACAGTAGTTTGACAATAAATGGCTTCATCCAAACCCAATGAGTGGAAAACACGTTTTGTGTTATCTTTTCATTTTCTTTGAAAAAAGACCAAGAAAGCAAAAATTCTCCCGAGGTTATATAAAACTTTTGAGCACAAAATATATTTAAAAGGGGGTTTTTTACTGCTAACAAAGATCATGTATCAGTTTTATGCGGGACAGTAAAAAATAAGCACTTTTGTAATTGGTTCGCATTACCTCTGTACTTGGTTTATGGGGCTTTTCTGTAAATCTGTATTCTGTTTACTGCGCTGTTGGTTGGGACCGCCCCCTGGCCGTATCCCGCCCTAAAAACCTGCCCCCTGCACTGTGAATTGCTGGCTGACATTTCAATCAGCCTTTTGGGATACACCCTAGACAGGAAATGCCCTGGCCAGGCCCTGCACTGTGATTGGCTCCCTTGCAACACTCTGTGTTTTCTCCCCTTGAGCTGTTAAATCGATAGTGAAACCAAGGTCTGTTGGTTTGTATACACATCTCCCAGTTTCTGGGTGAATGATCTGGGCAATTACGGGCTGTTTAAAGTCACGATCCCCTCATATAAACAGAAATTATAGAGTCTCCCTCCTGTTAACAGGGGGAGAGGAGGAGGGGGTGAGGGCAGTGTGCATTGCTCCATATAACCCGTCTGTTGTTGGTAACAGAGGGGAAGGGGGGCAGTGTACACTCCTCACATGTCTCATCAGTTCAGGCTGTGTGTAAAAACTGCATTTTGCACAGCAACGAACTTGTGGGATCAGCCTGCAGCTCTGCAGACACATGGCAAGCATGCAGGAGGCTATATAGCTGTCCTCTGCAGACACATAAGAAGGATGCAGGAGGCTGTGAAGCTGTGTTCTGCAGACATCCTTCTGCTTCTATTTGCTCACCCATAATGATGATGTCAAGGTCTTCAGGAGGGGGAGACACGCCTCCTGGGAGGGGAGACACGCCTGCTGAGAGGAGAAACTCGTCCCTGGATTTTAATTTCAATCTCAAAGAATTAGCTGAAGAGCATGAACAGTTCAAATGATAAAACTCCTTTAATTATCAGAGCAGACATCATCTAATACTCACTCACTAGATTTAACATATAAGGTCTGCAGTCATTCAGTGTAAAACTAATACTCACCCTTATGTAATCACTGCATGGTGGCAATTATTCACTAACAGTATGGTGGTATCATTCAGTAACCATATACAATTGTAACACAAGAATTGTGTTATTAAACATTTATTATCATATGCATGCTAATAAATATTTGATGAATATTTTAAAACTACAGTTAAATATATAACCACTAATAAAGGGATGGCAGAATCAGCTTTTCCCTCCATGACGTAATTCCTCAAAATACACAAGATTGCTCGAAAGGCTTTTGGTTTACTTGTTAATAATTTTTTTTTTTTAAAAATCAGGTTTTAGGGTGTGACAAGTGAGAATGTGAGAATAAAAACCTTTAGGTATAGGATTACATAGCGGGCATTTTGTGAAAAGTTAGTCTAGTGAATGAGGCAGTGTGAGATGTTTCCCCTTAACATTATGAGATATATGGAGGACATTGAGTACACAGACAAAGTGACCACCAGGGGTACCATTTAAAGGGAATGTGTCATCAAAAATGGCTTATTGTTTAACTCCAAATTTTATGTTCAACACAATTTTTTAAAAATTTTTGGTTATATATATTTTTTTTTAATTTTCCATATCACTTTCAATATTTTTCTGTAGTTTTCACTTTGGCCACTAAGCCTAATAATAGTCTAAAGCTTCCTGTCCTGTACAGATAGACTCTCAGTTGTCTGCTCATTATCAGCACAACGAGGGGGCAAACTGAAAGGAGCACAGTGTAAATAGATAACACAGGATCAACCAGTCACAAGAGGAGACAGTCACAGTTCACCCTTTCACCTCCCTGTACAGTGACTTCTTCCCAGGTCACAGAGCATGACTAGAAAACTCTCCTATAGAAGTGAATGGGATTGAGTCAGTCTTAAGTCTCCTATATGCATGAAGCTGCTGTAAAGTATCTCTCTGACTGCTCTTAAAACAGTGCAAAAAAAGGCCTAGTGGCCAAAGTGAAAACTGCAAGACTTAAGAATTATTAAAAAATATTGAATGTAATATGAAAAATTTAAAAAAAGAAAACAACCAAAAATTCCTATAAAAAAAGTGTTTAACTAAAAAATGGGACTTAAACGATGACTCATTTTTTGATGACACATACCCTTTAAGATAAATGGAGCGATTTATGGATACAAGAATCTGAATCCCTTTCGTTGTCATTGAGAGTGCTTGACCTTTCTCAGTATGTTAAGAAAATGGTACAGGAGTATCCTGGGCAAGATAGATGTCGTAGCATTACAGATTTTTATCTTTTATATTTTTTTGTTATTTTCATGTTGAAATAATGGAGAATGCGACCTACGTAAACCTGAAATAAGAGTTTCACATAACCTCTTGTGTTTGTTAGTTATGTACAAAGCCATATGTAGACTTCTTCAGCCTGTGTAATTCACAATCAACTGAATACCAGATGCAACAAGTAAAAGCAATGTCTTTTTAATTTTACCATATGCTATAGGTTACAATTGACAACAGAATAAGAAATAAAAGGAACAGTAAAAAACTTAAAAAGAGAGAAAATATTAATAGAGGTGAGATCAAGGCATAACATTTAGCTTTTATTGTACTGTACAAAGCTGTTCTATTTAAATGTGACAACTATATAATAATTGATCTTCATTAAACTTTAAAATCCATTTGTATTTAAGTGTTTCATTCCACAGCTGCCATCTGGCACATAAGTGGTTAAGTGGAATTGCATTAATTGGCATTAAGTATGTCTATTCATGCGTATGCATTGCCTCTCCATGCCTAATTAGGTAATGGCTTTTCTTACAGTAAAATGCTCTGTGAGTGGCAGTACCTAGTAAATAGCAGCAATCGCTTCGGGCCATTGCAAAAGAGATTTTTTTTTCTCCAGTAAGGTAAAATAGTTTACAAGTGCATACAACATGTGTGTTTATATTGGATTTGTTGTAACTAGACCTAGCTGCAGCTATCACTCTGCTTGTAAAATCAACATTATAAGTGGGAGGGGGGGGGGGAACAATGACTCAATCAAAGCTCGACAAGTCAAAACCTATTTGGTTTTGGGATTAAGAAAGTTTTCAGATGAAGGGATCCAGACTTGGTAAGGAAAAGGAACAGCCATTGTGGACCCACTTCTGTGCAGGCAGACAAGCTACCAGTGAGGACAGAGTGAGTAAGCTGGTATCCTATATCTCTACTAACTTATTGTCTAAGACAATTCTACAAACCTGAACACACTTTTATATTCTTTGTCACCGAAAGTTAGAACATAATTTCCTTTACTACTGTTTTCTTTTTTATGATTTAATTGCTGTGTTTCAATAGTAGTGTATATATTCTAGTGCAGAGGCATAACTACTGTAGAATCTATAGGACCCCATGGCAAAATTAGTTGCAATAATTAATGTTATAAATTATAACTCCATATATCACAGAACTCACATAGTAGTGCCATCAACATATTCCCTACAAAAAATACCACCTTTCTGCACTTGAGTAAGCCCCCTCAACCTCTGTACCCTATAACAGTAGCTATGACTGCTACAGCTATAGTTTGACACATGTCAGCATACCTTTCTGGAACCCATGAAAATAGTCACGTGTTGTGACTGTAGATGGTGATGTAGACAGTGATGTAGATGGTGATGTAGAAAGTGTTGTCTACATCAACAATAATGATAATTATAACTTTTTAACAACTAATTTACATTTAAGATCACTGTACACATGGAAGTTTAATTAGCAGATCAAATACATTTTATCAAGATCCATCAAATATTCATGAGAGTAGCTTAAAGGGTTTGTCTCACTGCATTTATTCGTCCTGTTTTCTTGGTTTCATTTTGAATTCAGTGACATGTTTACTGGCCTCTATTAGGCTGCAGTAGAAGCCAGGTCTGTAGCTATAGCAACCAGTGCTGGCAGCCTATCATAAGAGATTTAATAGGTCTGTAGCTATAGCGACCGGAGGAGCTGATGCAGCCCATACAAGATAGAATATCTAGGAATAGATAAGAAACTGTTAATGGACATATATTGCAAAGTGACTTGTTTTTGCAAGTTCTTTAACATAAAAAGCAATCCCTGTAGCGAGACAACCCCTTTGTATTCTCTGTTTCTGCCTAAACAAACCGTGATAAAGGTGTCTTCCTGCCAGATAACTCTATCCTCAATAAATATGGCACATGTTATATCATATCTAGCTTTAGGTTTACAAATCTTAAATCCTCTGATTACTATGAAAGGGATCACATAGCCTGCTCTTCACAGTCAGCTTCAGGTATCCACTTCCAGTTCAGGCTGTAGGTGGTTCTAGAGCAGTGACTGACATTTCAGCACTGCTATTCCTATATGATCTAATAGAGGGAGACTGGCGATGGAGAGGTTTTGATACAGAGCAGTAGGATAGAGAGTACTAAAGGGTTAAAGGTAGTCAGCAAGAAATATAAACTTTTGTTCGGGGTGATAAGAAAATACCAGGGGGGGTGATGTCCCCACCTGACAGAGAAAACAGGATATTTGGGGGCCCTTTCTTTAAACCAGCAGAAAATAAAAACTGCCTACCCTTTGAAGGGGGCAAAATTAGAAGGGGGCAATGTACAAAGGTAATAATTTAAATTTTTCCCTTTGGGCCTACATGATAAAAAGTTTTAAAAGCTTTGGGGGAATATCCCTTTTAAATTTTTTTTTTTAAAAATTAATTTTTAAAAACTTTTTGGAAATTTGTTAAGCTTTACCTTATAAATTAGGAGGGGCCCAAAAATTTCCCGAAATTCGTTTTGTTCATTTTCCCCGAATTTTCGGCAAAAAAAAACTTCTTTCCAAATTTACTTCGGGAGGGAATAAACTTTTAAAAAAAAAAGCTTTTTTCCCCAAGGTGCACAGGGGGGGGGGCCTGCAGGGTGCTTTTAGAACGTTTTTCCCCATGCTTAAAAAGCAGGGGGAGCTTTTTTTTGGGTTTCATCAAATGTTGTGTTTTTAAGAAATGCCCACGCAGAGGACTGCCCCCGCTTTTAGAATCGTTTCCCCTATAAAACCCCCTGGGCATTTTAAAGGGGGCAAAACTGACCAAAAAACTGAAGGGGGGAATTTTTGCCTGATAAAGTCATGCCAGGGAAAGCGGGGAAAAAAACAAGCTGGAGTCAGGGGGCAACATTAGGGGACAGAGGGGTGGGGGGGGAGGGGGGGCAGCCACGCGCTTTAGGCCCAGAGAGTGGACAATGCTTTTCTGGAGGGGGCCCAAAAAACGGGAAATGGGTAAAAAAGATTTGGCAAAATTGACAAGTGGGGAAAGGTCGGGCAGCAGCACCCCATGGGCAGACAGGGGCACAATGACAGGGGTTGTAGGTCAGGGGCATCAGAAAAAAAACGCGCGCATGAGGTCGACAGGGGCACAATGACACAGTGTGTAGGTCCCCGGGCAGCACCCACAGAAGCAGCATAGGTCAGACGTGGCAAAATGACCAGTGTGTAGGGTCACGGCAGCAGCCACAGCAGCCATGAGGCCCAGACAGTGGCCAATGACACGGGGGTGGGTCCCGGAAAATCAGCCAACCCCATAGGTCAGACAGTGGCACAATGACAGAGTGTGAGGTCACAGCAGCAGCCACAGCGCAGCATGGGTCAACAGGGGGCACAATGACAAGTGTGTAGGCATGGCAGCAGCCACAGCACCCGGCAGAGGTGGGGCAGTGGCCAATGCAAGTGGGTTGGGGGCCGGCAGCAGCCACGCAGCAGCATGAGGTCAGACGGCCAATGACATTCTGGAGGTGGCAAAAACAGGAGTAGGCCAAGATTTGGGGACAAGACACAGTGGGGAGGCACGGCAGCAGCCACAGCAGCAGCATGAGTCAGACAGGGGGCAAATGCACAGTGGGTAGGTTACGGCATCAGCCACGCAGCAGCTGAGGTCAGACAGGGGCCAATGAAGAGGTGTGTAGGTCACGCATCAGCCACAGCAGCAGCATGAGGTCGACGTGGCACAATGAACAGTGTTAGGTCCCCGGCGCGCCACAGCAGCGCATGGGTCGGGGAAGTGGACAAGGGACACAGGGGTAGGTCACGCTCAGCCACAGCAGCAGCATGAGGTCGACAGGGGCACAATGACATTTGGGGTGGCAAAAACAGGAGTAGGCCACAGAGTGGGACAACGAAAGTGTGTAGGTCAGACAGAGCCACAGCAGGCCCAAGAGGTCAGGCGGGCAAAATGACATTTGGAAAGGTGGAAAAAAAACGGGGAGTGGGCCCACAGAGTGGGACAATGACACAGTGTGGAGTCATGGCAGCAGCCACAGCACAGATGAGGTCAGACAGTGGAACAATACAGAGTGTGGAGGTAGGTGGCAATACCAGTCCCTGGTAAAGATGGTGGTGGAGATGGGAAAACTGGCACCCATTTGGGCATCAGGGGGGTGGGATCAGAAAAGGGGCCGAGGCGGGTAGTTTAAACCCAGACTCTTTTCTCACATTTGGGGGTGAGGCGTCAGGTGATGTAGTCTGACCCCTAAGGATTGGTGTGGGGAAATCCTGGCCGATCCACGCCTGATTCATCTTGAAAAGGTCAGTGCTCCACATTTTCCCGTGGACAGGGGTTCCCCTTAGGGTAACGATGGCCCCCGCCCCCTGAAACCCGTCTGATGCCAACAAGGCCGGGCGGGGACAGCTTCTCCCCTCAAACTCGGCAATTTGCGGCCACACACCAGTTTGGCTGCCCAGTGCCCAAGCATATCTTTAACGGGGTGGCAGAGTGCTTTCCAAGTTGCCACCACCCTGTTGGTTCCCAGGGTCTGCCCCAGGTCCTGTGCTGTGCTGTGGCGACTGCCCTCCTACTAGGCGGGTGAAGGAAGCTGTTCATCAGTGCTCCAGATTTGGGTTGTGCTGATGGGGCTGGTACTGTTCGACCCCCCCCCCTTCCCCCGGGCAGCCGCGGCGTAGTACGTGAGCGTGAAGAACCCCCCCGGGCGGGGCCTGTCAGAGGAGGGAGATGCCGCACAGGGCACGGCCAACTATACGGGGGATTTCCCTTAGATTTGAGTTTGTCCTCCCCTCAAAAAGTTGGAAAAAGGCTCCCCCTTTTGGCCCCGGGAACGAGGGCCCTAGAGGGAGACCAGAAGTCACCCCTCTGCCGGATGCTGACTATTCGGCGTCCTAGCCAGGCAACTCGCAGCTGTAGGGCATCTGCCAAGTGACTCCGAGGGGGGGCCCGCTCCATCCCATGTATACTGCCCGGTGCTTGCGGGTCTCTGCCTCGTTTCCCCATTTCCCCCATTACCCTTCCCCCAGCTGTCCTGCTCCTCCCCCTTTTTCACCTGGGTAGGGAAAAACCCCTCATTTCACCAGACAATGCTTTGCTCCAATGTCCCCCTCCTCCTCCTCCTCCCCTCCTCCATTTCAGTCCCCACCGGCCATGTGGCCGCGGGATGAGTGCCATGTCTCCCGTCCCCCCCCCCTGACAGATTTTTCGCATCTGTTCCAGGCGAAGCAGTGGAATGATGTTATTATCCCCTAGTCCCGGCGATGAAAAAAAGTGGCCTCCCCGAATGGGCCCCAACAAAAAGGCAGGGGTCAGCTGAGCTGCCATGGCTGACATTAAAAATTACAAGGGGAGTACTCCTGTCCGCCTGGAGCATTAAAAAATCGTTAATGGCCCTTTTTCTTTCATACAGTCGGTCCAAAATGTGCAGGTGGAATTTTCCCAAAGGGTGGAAACATCGCATTCAGAGTGGTTGGGGGGGGCCCTTCTGCCGCTGCAAACCCGGGGGGGTGTTCCTGGCTTTTAGAAATGGAGAAGTCATGCACAGTTTCCGGCCCTTTTCAGAATTTCTGAAAAACGGTGGAAGCTTCAGGAACCTTTTTTACAACCAGATTGAACCTGCCCATGAGGGCGCTGTTACCCATCCTCTTCGGTGCAGCGCGGACACATGTTCCTCCCATTGTGTCCCTTGGGTTGGTTCCGATTTGCAGTTGGCGGGAGAAAGCCCACATCGTTTCTTGCTGGCATGCGCGAGCAGTTCTCCCCTTGTGACTTTGTTCACCGAGGCAAGCCAGGTGTAGAACTGCGTACACCGCTTGCCCTACCCCATGTTGGTATGAGGGGGAGCAGTACTTTGGAGGCTGAGATGGTTTGGGGGGGTGGGGGAGGGGGAGGGGGGGAAAACTTTGGGGCGCAGAAGCACGGGTTTGACAAAACGTGGAGGGGGAAAGCGGGGTCTCCTGCCAATTTTTTGGGTTTTTGGGGGCCCTGGGCCGGGAAGCACATTCACCCGCGGTGGGCTTAAAGGCCCGGGGTACTTGCCCTAACCGGTAGTTTCACTCCAAACGTCCGCGCTCCCTTGCACCTTGGGAACAAACCGAAAAAGCTAAAAGGACGGGCCCCCCCTTCGTTCACAAAATTTATGAAAAGGGGCTGGTACTGCCTTTTTTGGAAAAAAAATTTTAAGGCTTGGGAAATTTCTCCATCTCGGGCTCGGCACAAGCCATTAAGTTTCTGAACGGTGAAAAGGAGTCCCACCATTTGGGAAAGGGGGGACTCCCAGCACCAAAAATTTTTGGGACAGGGGGACGGTCAGTTTCTGCCCCTTTTGGGAAATTGGTTGGGCCGATACTGGGGGGTCTCTTTGAAAAGGGCCCTTCTCGCTTGGAAAACCGGGGGACCGTTTGGGGGGGGGGGGGGGGGCCATGGGGAGGTAGCGAGGAGCAGGAGATTTTGGGAGGGGAGATGAGGGTCAAAGGAAACACCCCCCTTCTGAAAGAGGGGGTGGACCCCTTGGACTGGCTGCAATGGCATGTTCCCCGCGGGCCCGTGCAGTTTGCTGCTGCGGCGGCGGGAAATGGACCCCCCACATCTGACCCACGTTTTTTTCCCGGGCTCCCGGATGGGGGACGCCCCATGTGTTGAGGGCAGGGGCCGTGGTCCCAAAAGTTAGCTCCCGGGCCCCATGTTCCCCTTTTCTGCTTCAATTCTACTTTTACCCCATATTCGGCTCCTTGGGTTTGTCTTAGCAAAAAACCTTCCAACACCGGAGTATCGGATTTTGCCCCGCCAAAGCTCGCACTGAAAGGGTTTTAACTCCCCGGGCCCGCTGCCTCTTTGAGCCCCTGTTCCCGGGCTTACTTTTTCTTGGACCGCAAAGCGGGTTTTTTACCCCGTGGCCGTTTGGGCCCTTCCAAACCTAAACACTGCTGCAAACCTGTGACTAAAGGGGCCAAAAGGGCCCATTTTGGCGGGCTGCGCCGCTGCCTGACCCCCAAAGTCTGACCCCCTTTTTTTTCTCCGGGTTTGGTTTTGGATTAAAAAGCCCCTTGCCTCCCCCCGGGCTCCCAGGTGCGGTGGGCAAAACATCATCATTATTTTTTGGTTTCACCCGTCACTGTTTGCCCTCATCAGCGGTCTTGGTATGCAGAGGTAAACCCCTCACAACATGACCCCCATGCCACTCTAAAAACATCTTAATTTCCCCGCCACGGGAAAGAAGCAGAGGAAAAGGGCACCATTTCTTACTGCCAAGTAGCTGTTTTGACTGCCCATAAAAAATTGTTAACCTCGCAAAAAAAGTGGCGCTAAACCCGGGAACCACATAGTAATCTTGGTTTTAGGGAACCGGGGGGGGACAGAGGCGGGTTGAGGATGGGTTTAAAGGGCCCCCGCCCCCTCCCGGGCCCTCAGCCAACAAATGGGGTTTGGGGGGGCCTTGAGGGTTCCCAGCCGGACTCTTGGGTGTGTTGTCAGAAGGGTCATAGGGGGGAAGTGGATGACCTAGTAAAACCAAACCCAAAAACCCTTTGGGGTTTGAAAGTCGGGCCACACGGCCGCTGGAGACACCCAGCAGTTAATGGCCCCCACCGGGGGTAAACCCCTGCTGCGAGGGTCCCCCTTGCTGTGCTGCGACCTGGGCCCTGCCCCCCGGGAATATTTGGGCCTCTGCATTTGGGCGGCCCGAAGGGGCCTGCCCCCTCTCTGTCTGACATATTTGGTTTGTTCTAAAATTACGGGACATGTTTGAGGGAAAAAAATCTGTCTAGGGATACTTTACAAACCCTGAAATTTGGGCCCCCAAAATTTAAAACCCCCACTAAGAAAGGCTTGGGGTAACCCTTGGATAAAAAGTGCGCTCCCAAAGGGGCCAGGATAAATTGATTTTGTATGTCCCCTTTAAAAAAACCCGTGTATTTTACTGAATGTAAAGGCCCTTTATTTAAATCGATATGAATTTTGCTACAGAATTTATTCTGTGGCGGTTTTAAAAAGAAAGTTTTTTTTACCCAGGAAATTTTCAGAAAAATACAAGTTAACCCCTTTGGGTGTAAATTGCCCAAGAAATTGAGCCACCCCCAAACTCTAGTTTTTTAAGGTGTTTTCAAAGCGGGGTTTTTTACCACACAGCAAAGATAAAATTTTAATTAAAACCTTGCTTGTGAATTAGGCTACAGGAAAAATTTTATTAAAATTTTGGCGGTGAAAATGACGGTTTCTTGGATCACCACATGAAAAAAAAACCCTTAATTAACCCCTGGAGTAAATTGCGCAAAAGGGAATTTAGCCCCCACAAACACTAGTTTTTTAGCGGTTACAAAGCGTTTTTTTACGGGCCCAAAAACAAGAGATAAATTTGTAATTAACCTTTGCTTGTGAAATTAGGTACAGGAAAAAAGTATATTTTTTGGCGGTGGAAAATGGCGGTTTTTTGGAGTAAACCACAGCTAAATAAAAAAGGTTTAAATTTAAACCCCTTGGAGGAAAAATTGCGCAAAAAATTGACCCACCAAAAAATTGTTTGTTTGAGGGGGTTTTAAAAATTCGGTTTTTTACGCCACAAAAAGAAAGGGGGAAAAATTTTTTGAAATTTAAACCTTTGTTTTTGTGAATTAGGCTACGGGGAAAAAATGTATATTTTTTTTGGGGGTGAAAATAAACGGTTTATTGGAGTCACCAAAACAGCGAAAAAAAACGTTAAATTTAAACCCCCTGGAGGGAAATTGGCAAAAAAATTTGAGCACCCAAAAATTTGAAGGGTGTTTTTTGTATTGTAAAAACGCTGTTTCTTTTTAAAAGAATAAAAAAGGGGGAAATGGTTAGGGTCCCCCTTGGAAAATTCAAGTGCGTGAGCGGGTAGGATTTTAAAAGTTATGGGAGCTGCAGGGGGGCACCCCTGGATTTCAGATTTCCCAATTTCCCAAAAAAATTTTGAAATGAATTTTTAAGGGGAAGCAAGTCTCTGAGACAAGCTGGACCCCCCCACAGAAAACGCCTTTTATACAAAAAAAAAAAAAAAAAAAAAAAAAAAAAAAAAAAAAAAATTTCTTTTTAGTAAGAGCTATCAGCGCCCGGGGCACCTTTTCCCCCATGAGCCAGTGAAAAGGGAAGGGGTGAGCTCCCCGGGGTTTGGCGCCGGACTTAATTGTGCGGGTGACCGGGAACCCGGAATTTCCCGCCGGGGGGCCCCTTTATTGGGGTTCATCTCTGCACATGTCATGGCCCGGCTATTTCCCTTTTTCTTCCTCAGGGGGCTTTTTCCCCATGTAACGCCCATGTGCTCGCAGCCCTTTTATCAATCAAAAAAAACACTTCGGGGGACCCGAAGGGACCCCCAAAATTCGACTTCGTTCCCGAAACCCAAATTTTCCCGGGAAATTTTTAAACGAATTTTCCCCTTCGTTAGAAAACCAAATTGGCCCTCTTTAATTTTTGATTTTGAGGAATAATATTTTTTTCGCTTAAGAAAAATTTCAAAAAATTTGGGAGAATTGTTTCTGGCCATATGTAATTCATTATACAGTTTTACATGGATGCCGTTGTTTTATGTTTTCTTTCTGCTTATTCAATACCAAAAGGGGCAGATTTATAAAGGGAGTTGCCGGGGGAGGAATTTGGGCCCCCATTTTGCCCAGAAACCAGCCCTTTTTGCCATATTTCTATGTGTTTTGCGCAGTTTTCAGCCTTCTGCGGCCCCCGTCCCTCCCCAAAAAGGGCGGGGGGTCATCCTAAAGGGGTGGGGTTTCGTGGGGGAAAAAGGGGGGTGGCTTAAGTGGGACAAAAAAATGGGCCCTCATTGTAGTAATTTCTGGTTGTAAGTGAAAAAAAAAAAAACTTTTTTGTGGTACAGAGTTTTTACTAGAAAAGTTTCTTACCTGCAACCGATTTATAAACACTTGATAAATGTGGGGCTTTTAAAAAATTCTAGGGCTAACTTTTTACAAATTTCTAAAAAATAAGACCCCATTGAAAATTGCCCCCAAAATGTTTATTTTTTGTGCCCAAGAGTTTTTCTAGTTATGCCTTCATTTTTCTCATTTAATCTAAAAAACCTGATTTTGAATACACCAAATTTAATTTGTTTTGTGGTCCCGCGAGGGGCTGATTTTTGTTGTTGTTGGGTTTTCGCAAAAATAGGTCCCAAAAAAAAAGAAATTAAAAGGGCTGCAGGGGGGGGGCACCCCGCTTCATCGTTGTTTAATTTTTTTTTACAATCGGCCCTACACTTTATGAGACAAGCTGTTCGTCTGTCCACTGAAATGAGCTGATTGCTACATGGGCAAACTGCCAAAGCTGTTTAATGAATTTAAAAACAAGGAAGATATTGGTATCGTAAAAAAAATTAAGTACTTTTCCTAAAATCACATGTAGTTTAAAATTTTAAAAGATGTAGTAAAGTTAAGCTCCTAACATCTACAGTATAAAGATGTAGTAAAGTTAAGCTTGACAGACAGCGTAACATGATATCACAGCACAAAAAGTTATCATAAGTTTTCATTGTGATCCAAGAACTGATAACACAAAGGTTGTGATAACACAATGAAGTTAAACTTTGCTACATCTGTTTGTGTGATTGTAAGTCTCCATATTCTCCGAGATCAACTATAGCTTTCTTATGGAAGTGAAATGTAAGCAGGGTCAGACTGGCAAACCAGAGTACCAGAGAATGCTTCATGCAACTCAGGCTTTGATATAATAATGAGCTTGAAAGACCCAGCAACCCCTTTCAAACTTGGCAGTAAAGCTACTCCCTTGCATTAAAGGGGTTGTCTCATTCCAGCATTTTAACAGCCTTTTATGCTGGTTTCTCAGCAGAGTTTGTGAAGGGGAGGGGGGGCGTGTTTCTCCTCGCAACAGGGAGTATCTTCACTCTCTGCAGACACAACCTCATTCTGTATGAGCTGAGGGAAGGGAGAAGTTCTCGGCTGTCATTGGAATCATTGGAAGTGAAAAGCGGAGTGTAACTCGATAGTGTATACCTAATTTTCTCTCTCTACATACTTTGCAATTAGAATGGGCATTTGACATTTAGGACTCGGGGAAAAATGGGTGATTTTTTTTCTGTCTCTCTCTCACACATAGTGATATATCCTGCATATTATTACACGTCAGTTTTCTACAGATCTGCAGAACAAAACTATATGCTTTATCTGTTTGTGTTTACATGGAACTGCGCATCTGAGTCACAATAGAAATTACGTGAGACTGCAGATCTGTGTTGCATTTTTTTATGTGGGACTGCACAGTATGCTGTGTTCTCTCTGTATGTACAGCTGCATTCTCTGTTTATGATTTCCGTGGGACTACACATGAAGCACAAAAGTGATTTAAGTGGCACTGCACATATGTGTCGCAATTTTTTTGTGTGGGACTGCACAGTACAGCTGTGTTCTCTCTCTGTATGTCATTTCCGTGGGACTGCACATCTTATATGGGACTGCTGTGTACAGCTGTGTTCTGTCTGTTTCTGTTTAATGCGGGACTGCACATGAGATTTACGTGGACTGCACATGAGGCACAAAATTGTTTTACTTGGGACTGCACAGTACAGCTGTATTCTCTCTGTATGTAATTTGCATGGATCTGCACATATTACATGGGACTGCTGTTTACAGCTGTATTCTCTCTGTTTCTGATTTACGCAGGAATTAACATCTGTGTCGCTAAATTTTTTACGTGGGACTTCACAGAAAGCTGTATTCTCTCTGTATGTAATTTACATGGGACTTCACATATTACATGGGACTGTTGTCTTTCTCTCTTTCTCTCTCCTGTCTTCCCCCTGGGCATTCTCGTCCGCAACCTGGGCGGGGCATAGCGCTCAGCTGACAGCCAGTAATACTTTAGCTGGGTGTAATTCGACCTCGACTCAAACACCATTGCTAAGCACAAATAAAGCAGCCCATTCTCTTTAAGAATAGCACTTTGCTAATGGTAACCAAAGACGTACATGCTTAGATTTTGGGCCCCCTCATTTAAACTATGATTTTCTTAGTGAGACAACCTCTTTAAGGATTTATTTATAACGACTTCTATGACATTACTAATATTTTTCTTGTGTGTAATGATAAAACTACAAGTTGTAATCTACATGTTGAATAGGGATTGAGAATTTGTTCTCAGAATTAGTTTTTCTGATTGCCTCAGGTCTTTTAAGTTTGATTATAGATGCAGACTTTGTATAATTTTAACACTTGAATGTATTTTATCATATAATTGAGTGTAGGCATATGTCAATGTTTTGCTCCAAACTTAAATTCAATTACTTGTAACACCTCACCTGTCTAGATAGTCTACAGTTATTATAGTGTTCATAAATCTGGCTTTTGATAGAACTGTCTAGTTCACACCATTTTTAAGTTGGCTTACATAATGCCACTAACTGCACCAAAATGTTGGCACACCCCCTTTCAGTCAGACCACAAATCTTTTCCAAGGCCACATCCCTTATGTCAAACGCGGCACAGAGGTGTCTAAATACATCACAAATGTGATATAAAGCATGGGCGACATTGTTTTTTTGTAAAAAATGTGCCAGTTTTGGATGCAACTCTGATAAAATTTCCCCAAAAAGTTCTTTTAAGGGACATGTTAGCTAAAAAATTTAAAAGATTTTTTTTACAGTGCATAAATTTTTGACAAAAAAACCCATTTGCCCAGTTTATATTTTTCTCCCAGTTGTAAGATACATGAAAATCAAAGGTTTCCTATTGCACATTTTTGATCAAAACTGTGAGAGCCCATTCACCAACAATTCATGGACATGTGCCAAGGTATATGACACGTTTGACATCGTCTTCCTGATTCTAAGTTTATGATGTGTACATTTTACATTATGAGGTGTGCATTTTACATTGTGATGTGTGCATTTTACATGGGGTTAGAAATCTGCACTAATGTTTTTAGCATTTGGTAAAAGAAAAGGGGGAAATTTAATAGATCTTCCAAAATTATTTTTTGAACTGTGATTGCAGAAGACACAAATTGGACCAAAGTTCAAAAATGTGTTAGTTGTATCTCTCTGGAAGAGGAATCTATATATGTAAGTCTCTATTTTCAAAGGGCAGCAGGTAACTATATACCAACCACTGAGCCCAAGGATGCATTTCAGGTTAACATTTCTGTGCAAATATTAATACTGCTTTTAGCAAATTCTCCCCATAACAGATAAACTAAGCTCATCTGTTTGGATAATGTGTTTACGTGAAAAGAACTTGTGGATAAGATTTTGTTGTAACATTATTTCTTTGTTATCTATAATTTAACTGCAGAATATTGTTCTAGCCTTAGATATTGAGAGTATTCTACATACCAGTTGGCATTGAATCAGCAAGAGGAAATAGAAATTCTAAGGTTGAACAAAAGCTGTGGTTCTGAAAATTTAAATTGTTTTCTTGTATCTTATAACCCAAGCACATTTGCTTACAGTTATTTTCTCACTACAGTGATTAGCTTTTAACATGTAAAGGACAGGAAATTGAAACTTTTTAAAAATAAATTTTTGTTGTTTTTTCTTTGGTCACACCAGGGTTTCTTGGTTATAATCTTCCCCCCATCTCTGCCTAAGCGAATCTTGCTTAAATGCTCTAAGTGACATCAATGACTAACCCCGTCTAGTATGGGGGTCACCTCCTGCAGAGTCTTATTTAGGTTTTTTGAAAGCTTATCATTTAGCTAAGTAAACACTCTTCAGAGCTTTGAAGCCTGTGTTATACACTGACATGCGTGCAAGAGATTTATAAAGTGTAACAGGAATAGGTGAAACTTTTTTGCTCATTGCCCAACCTTTTAAAGGAAGACTGCAGTAGTAATGACAATTGTGCACAGTAAGTTTTGTTTAGCACAGCTAATAACCAAGTCATTTTTTTTTCTTAAGAGCATGTTTCTCTAAACTAAAAAAAAGAAATAGCAAACATGAAATAAATTATTGAAATGTCCTTGTTAAACCTGGGTACAATTTTACATAGGAGCTACCACAGTCCCAACAAACATTTACTCTCTACGCTTTCTCACACTATAGTGTTATTTAAATGTTCAGTTTGAGACAGGTTCAACTGTGAACAAATTTGGATTCAGAATGGGTCATTCTCTAACCCGATCCCTGACTAGAACCATAAACCGGTCCAACATCATTTTCAGTTACAATAACCTATGTTAAAACAAAAAGGAAGTTTAGATGAGAAGTTGGGCTGCAACAGGAACGTCATGTGACCAGACTAGCAAATTAATTAGGGTTACAATTGATTAACCAAAAATCTATTTGTACAAACACAAACCAAAGCTCTTGGATTCAGATTAAATTTGCCTTTGACCTGAATTTGACTTGCAACGCTACCTTTAACATATGTAGTGATATGTGCTGTGGAACAACTTAAAGCAAATCCAAGATGTCATCACTACCTGTTATCTAAACTGTAACAGCCTACATTTCTTTCACACTTCCATTAGGTTTGTTCTGCTATGTGTGTGAAAGGCATTGTTATTGTTGTAGGTATTATGATTTTCTACCTCCTGAGATAAAAAGAAACATATCAGGTAGTGATACAAGTATTCGTCCCCCTCATTTATTCTTATTAGGGTAAACACATGTCTCATTATAACATCCCTTCTTATTATAAAGACAGACATTCCTCTTTAAAACAAAGCTGAACACATTGTATAATGGGGAGATTTGACAGCATATGCTGTTCTGTCATCAAACGCTTGTCAGGAAAGACATGGGCATATATAATTAGTGACTTGATGAGCTGCACAATGCTTGTAAAAACACAGACAACAAATGATTGTCTTACAGTGAATGCCAAACCCAATGGAAAGCTAATATAAAAACAGATCACATTCATGGTGACCTTTTAAATTCATCTTCCAATTTTATTATTCTGAATATGTATGCTGCTAAAATCTACAGTATTTGGTATTAAAATAAATAGTATAGTAAAAAAGTATATAAAAGTAATACAAACAAAAGCTTTCTATACTCAACTGACTGCTCTATATTATTTATTCTACTTATTTACACATATATCTACTTGTCTTTGGATGTCATTACTAAACATCAGAGGTAAGGCAGTGTTAGTCTACCAGCTGTTGATCTCTTTAGGCCAGGTCGGAAGAGGTTAATTTTCCACTAGAAGGGTTTGTAGGATTGCGTTTTTTTGCAGGTCTTTCCTTAAGGTTGTTACTTCTTTCAGCCCCTGAATAACTACGCTCCTTCACAAATACATTTTTGTGTTTAAAAAACTCCAGGCATTTTAAACATTTTGGTGGAAAGTTTGTTTAGTGTAATTATATACAGTCTTTTCCCTAGTGTTTTTGAAGTCATGTAGCGAAACCTATGGAGAAAGTGGTTAGAGAAAAATGGCAATACTTACAGTATTTTGATAAATACTTTACTGACCCCAACTTTCTAAAAAATATATTTTTTTAATTATCTGTATGAAGACTACATGCATAATGTAAACTAATATTTCACTAAAGATTCTGAACTAAAACCTACCTGTAGCTTAGCTTTTTTGGTTAAAAAATGCAGAGAAAAAAATACCATGCAAAAAAAAAATCTAGCATTGAATAATTCCAGTCTAATCGCCTTGAAATCCATACAGGAGAAAAATTCTTCACATGGATTTTTTCCTCAACAGGTTTTGTATAAAAACCCTAGCTTCGGATTGATGTCTTAAAGTTTGGCAGCATCTATATCCCCTTTAGCTCCACCACACCCTACATAATGTCGGACTATCATTCTAGGAAATGCTAATGACATTAATTGGCTTTCGAGCAGTATGGTACATGCACTGTATAGTTGTTTTTTTATAAATGTCCTCAAGTCCTTCAGCATTTGTGACTTAAGCTCTTGATCATGACTTTGGTGAAAAGCGACAGGCAATCACAGACACTAAATAGTAATTTCACATATACAGTACTGTGCAACATTTTTAGGAAAAGCAAAGTGAAATCTAGAAATCTAATGCTAGTTTTTGAGAGCAAAAAATTTATGTGGTTTTGAGGGTTAAGAGTGGTCAGCAAATATTGATTTAGACATGGAAGGGACAGACATGGACCGCACATCTTCACACTATCCGTTAATCTAATGCTTCTCAGCAAAGCTTTTCAAAAATGAACGGAGGTTCTTAATATTTTTTACAAAACAATGGCCCACTTCCCAAATTCTAAAGCGACTTAAAAGTGGGCCCCCTACACTAATGGGGGGAAGCATCATGCGGGCCACCGCCAGAGCAAAAGCCACACAGATGAGGGGCACAGCCCAGTGGCCCAACAGCCCCATTGCTGCCAGACGTAACCCTCTGGCTCTGGGCTGCACTAGGTACACTTTGTAACAGTTTTTGAAGGAACTCATCAGAAGGGTTATTCCAAGCATCTTAGAGAAGTAAGCATAGACTTTCTCTGGATGTAGCCTGCTCAGGTCCTTCTGTCTCTTCATATAAATCCAGAGACTTCCAGGACTCCTTCTTTACGCTAAGGATAGTTTTTAATGACATTGACTGTATGTTTGGGGTCCTTATCCTATTGCAGAATAAATTTAGAGCCTGTCAGACGACTGTCTGTTCGTAGACTTTTGATGGGCAGCATTTTTGCAGCATTTTATACACCTGCCTAAAACATTTGAACAGTATTGTACCATTGCTTCCTAACACCATCATCTTAGGCGCAAGATAAAAAAGTATTTTGAGGAAATGACATAAGGGTATGCTGATTTTGATGCTGTTTTTCTGAGCATTTCTTTGCCCAAAACAGAGTAAAAAAAAGCATCCAAAATGTCCGGGTTTATTTCATTATTCCAAAAGTAAAACACCCTTTTAGTTCACACACAATAAGGTTTCTATGTGTGTTTTAGATGCTTCTTTGGACACTGTTTTGTGCCCTGAAAAAGAAATGTCATGTCAATTCTTGAATTGCTTTGAATGTTGAAAATCCCCATAGGAATCAATGGAGAGCTTCAAAACCTCATTGCGGTTTTAGATGCCTTTTTTTTTTTTTACATGTTTTTGGTGGGTTTTTCAACACTGTTTTTGTCATGGCTATTAATTTGTATGGGGATTTGGAAAACCTCATCCAAAAGCCGATCAAGACCTCGTCAAAAATAGCCTGAAAAGTTCAGACAAAGGTTCTGACGCTGATTTGGACACAGTAAATTCTTCATACCCTAAGACTTTCCAATTGATGTTTTTTTTTTGTAAATCTGTTATACACTTTGCACAATATTTACTGCTTGTCATTCTGTTTTAACTATGTTGTTAACAATGAAATGTTAACTGTAATCTCATAATTATTTTCTGTGCATTAGCAAGTAATTTAAATTTAGCAATTATTTTGAGTTCTTGAGCTAATAATAAGGTAGTGGTAATATTAAATTGAAGACTGGCACCACGTAGTTGTCAGACACAACCCAGTGAAGCTTGAAATGTAATTGGTCTATAGTAGCAATAAAACCACAAAGAGTTCCCAGGTTTCTCAGGCTGATGGGATTTGTAGTTTTAAAATGAGCAATTAATATTTCAGTAGCTCAATCACTCTGACCATCGGATAGAAGCATTGCTGAATTCATGAGCAGTCTGCTTTGTGTTTTGTCCTTATCCGTCAGATGGATGCAGGAGTTGCAGTGTGAAGGTATTTTTTTTTAGTTATACTCAGTGAAAAATACCTGTCTTTCAATAATTGACAATACAGTATGTGAAATTCTTGGAAAAACATTTAATTGCCATTTGGTCAAACAAGCGCTATTATACAGTATGCATGTTTATTTTTATACTGGAAAGGTGCTATGTACTATATCAGAAGAGGGTTTTTTCCATCTGACAAAGTCCTTTTCGAGGCCAGCTTGTAGCTTGCTTGAGGCCACCTCAGAAAACAGGGAGAGTGCCGCATTTGCTCAGCTCTCCCTTATTCATGTCTAATGGAGTTATGAAGCGGAGAGAGATGGTTATTATTTTTAATGAGCAGCTTTTAAATTGTTTAAGTCACTATTACTGTAAGGATAGCAAAGGACACTATTAAGGTGGGGAAGGCATTAACAGGCACTACAATTGCAGTAGGGATAGCAAAGGACACTATTACTGTGGGGAAGGCATTAACAGGCACTACTATTGCGTATGGACAGTACGAGGATACTATTAATGTTTGGGTAAACTAGAGGGTATATTTTTAGTTTGTAATTGGGTACTATTACTCTGAAGAGCTTATTAAGGGGGCATTTTTTCTGTATAATGGCCAGAAATGGAGGCTTGGTTACTGTGTTGGGGTAGTTTTACTTGTGCAGACAAAAAGGGGTAGAGTATGGGGTTCTACTACTGTGTTGAGTACACTGTGTTGAGTACACTGTTAGTGTGTTAGGCAAAAAGGTGGACAGCTATTGTGTGAGGCACTATAACTGTCTGGGGGAATCAGTTTGGCACTTTTTAGTGGCAACTTTAGTTATGGAAAAATCTTTTACAGCAAGCACAATGTTAGGGAATGTGACAGATGGGGAACCAGTGATGTTTAGGCATGAAACTCTGCAGAGATAAACTTTGGGTGGAAGAAGTCATCATATTGGTCTCAAAAGGCAAACTGAACAACTCCAATCATTGAATATGTCACCCGAGAGGCACTTTGAAATAATATCTGTATTGTAATCACATAAAATGGTCCTGAGTGACACTTATCTAAAACTAGTATCTACCACAATTCAGTCACTGATGCTAATATTGATCTTTGTATAGTGGTTTTTATTCAGTCAAACAGTGCGGTTAATTAATAATATATGTGGTTCCAATGGTGGAGTATTATTTTGGTAATAATATTGTGTTCTATTGTAGACCACTAATTGGGGGAATGTAATATATGGTCACGATGTTGTGATATTATGTGGCCCTTGTATTTTGATACTATATGGTAGCTGCATGAATATATGATTTAGAGGCTGTGAGCACTACAGCAGACTTTACTGAGCAGAGAATGTGTTTGTTTTCTCCCTGAATAATGGCAGCCACATTCTCTACTCAGCAAGGTTCGCTGTAGTGTACAACCTGCTTGGTCTGTCCTAAAGATAGAAGTGAACATTTATTGACTACGACTACTGGTATTAACTGTACTCTCCTGGCAAAGCAGTGCTGGGACAAGCTGTACAGTACGGTAGATTTTGCAGAGCTTAGAATATGATTACTAGTGTCAGGGGAGTAAGGGTGGACTTACCCAGCAGAGTACCAAAGAATCATTTGGTGGACCCAAGCTCTACTACAATAATGTACCCCTAATATACCAGGTCTCTAAAGGTCTTTGCGGTCAACCTTACGTGGAGTTGGCTTTGGAACTATTTAAAACCTGCTGGTGCAATAATTAAAGACCCATATGTCTTACAGAGATAGAGGAGACTCAGGAAGATGGTGATACCTCAGAATAATTTCTTCTGATGCACCCAAAGAACTTCAGTCTTACACTGTTGGGAGAAATTATCTTAATCTCCTTTCCAAATGGGAGATTAGGAACCATTCCTCCTGATAACCGGTAGTCACATGCTCTGCTCATTTAGCTGTAGTCAGAGTTATACGAATAGAGGGAAGTGCAGTGCCCACAACATTCTGAGTTCTGAAAAAGTCTGAACATTAATTTTAAACCTCTTTCTCCTTGAAAATATCCTGTGTGTGTTGGTACAATAGAAATGGTGACCATAGAGGACAGGCTGACATCTGTAGGAATATGGAGACTAAAAATAAAGTGTAGTGATGTACATGTTTAAACTGATATATCTGTGTAAACTGAACTCAATTCAATAATCTTTGCAGGTTAAAAATCTGAAAATGTCCTTAACATAAACATTTTGAACAACATCAGAATGTCCAAAATGTTAAGAAACAAAATAACATGCCAATATGTTTTTATGAAATGAATATAACTCCTAATCGACGAGGTCTAATTTCACCTTCAGGATGCAGCACAGTGCGTAACTAGAATTCATCAGGCCCCAGAGCAAAATGAAATGGTGCCCCACGCCCTAATAACACTAAACTAAAACAGCAGCATAAGGAGCAATAATTAAAGTTATAAATAATACCATATGTCAGGGAATCCACATAGTAGGGCTGGAGAGCAGAAAGCCACCAACTACTTTTTTCCAACAAAATGGAACAATGTTCTTGCAACTAAGTGGGGCCTCTTAATACCTGGGACCTATAGCAGTTGCTATGGCTTTAGTTACACCCGTGATGCAGTCATATTTTTTTTTTTTTGTTGTTTACTGACCTCTGTATCTATAGCCATAATTTTCTGTATCTTACTGTCAACATAGCTTCTTAAATACATTTTTTGAAGAACGATTTATATATATTTTTTATGGTACCATTAAAATTAATTTTCTGCATGTGATTATGCCAATATATAGTGATTATCCTCGTGGTTATTGGTCTTAGTTAATAAGCTTGTTATTAGAAACATTCAGCTGAGCTTCTGTAATCTAGTGGTGCACTTCATATTTCATATATCTGATTGATGTACACTATTTACATACCGTAAGTCATTTAGAAATAGGTTTATTTTAGGATATTAGATCAAGAACAATGTCTGAATTTGAAGCATTTGTCCACTTTGAGTAAGTTGCTTCCAGTGGTTCATTGCTGTAACCTTTTGAGGATCGGCTGTAATTTGTGGGGTAATTTGAAAGCATGTGTTCATTTCCGTTTTATATGTCATAAAGACATCAATAAAATTTTTAAAATAGTTTTTCAAAGCTAAAACCTGCAGTCATCCATGAGGCTAACTGGATTGGCTGCTTATCACAAACCCTTGCCTGATGTCACCATTTTGAAATAGAAGGCTCCAAAAGGTGGTGTCGGTTAATATCATGGGACCACTGTAGTCAACCAGTTGCTACAGCAGTCACAAGTCAACCTCAGAAGCTGAATGTAAACAGAAGACAAGGGAGACACCACTGGCCATCTTAGTGCCAGAGCGATGGTGAGTGGTGAGGGGAATGATAGTAGTAGTAATAGTATAAATAAATAAAAATAAAAAAAAATGTACAACTTCTTTATCGTGCTTCAAAGTTTTTTTTGCTCTATATTTGGAGTTCCTATATAAGGAAATGTAAAACTATGCCCAAATGATTTTATACAATATCAATGTGAATTCCACACATTCATAACAATTTAGCTAAAGAAATTTTGTCTTATCAGATTACCATCTACAAGTCAAGGTCATGCTTTTACTTCTAAAATTGTTATAGAACCCCTTTAATGTGTTTTATTTTGTTATGTCATACAATGTGTGTCTCTGAAATAAGCAGCATCTCATCTTTGAGCTCATCACCATTTTCTGGCCTTCAGCTGCAGTCATTTTACTCTGTAGAAACACTTTTTTCTTGTTGAGAGAACAGACAGTGAATTAGTTCATTTTTTTCAAGGTGATGCACACCCACAAATAGCAAACTCCTTTCATTCTACAAATTCCCTGAACAAGAGCTGGTAAGTAAAATCCAAAGACAACGGCATAAAACTAGGTAAAGCAAAAAGAGCAGTAAGGATATTTCAGCACATGAATTTGTCTTTTTTCCATAACAAAACATTGTGAGCAAATGGCAATGTGTGTAATTCATAGCAGAGTAAACCAGATGAAGTATATATTCTTCATTAAGGAAATTGAATGCTAGATCAATGGTTTTATTCATAGATTGTTCTTTCCCCCACTTTATCCATGAAACCTCTCTGTGCCATTTGAGAGATCTTACAAATTTAGTGAGTTATGCCTGTAAAGGACAATTACATAGATGACATCATCATACCAAAGAGTAAGTCAAACACAGCATAGCATTGGTTTAATGAGCACGATAGAATCTCTCACATCTACTCCAACCTGCTCCTGTGCAAATATAGAATAAAAGAAAATATACTCCTCATCTACAATGTCATCTCATAGTTCACAATTTAATAAGTTAGTTTTGTTGCCAGGAAAAAATGTATTTGCAGTACTATAGGAACTTATATAAATTTACATGAATCATCAGTGAATGTGTAAATAAGATAAAAGAAATGAAAATGTATGCAAACTCCTGTGCAGAATGTATACAGTGTCTAAGCTGCTCATATGATGCATAAACGATTTACTGTGTGTTTCTTTTAAGGTCATGATCCAATTTACAACATTGTAGAGCATCATCATGTGGGGATCATTTCCCAAATTTAATTTTTAAAAAAAATCCCTAAAAAAAAAATTGCACATCACTATGAATTTTTTTTTTGAAATCAAAGATTTTGAGGGTTTAATCTTTTATGTTATAAAAAAATAATAATAATAAAAATAAAAATAATAATAATAATCTTTTTTTTATGCGCCCAACATATTCCCCCAGCAAATTTTAAAAAATTCAAAAGGGGAAAAATACAGTCATTACACATTAAAAGTACTTACAAATGAGACACAAGGTTTAGGGCCCTGCTTGAGAGCTTACAATTATTAGGGTGTATGGGTGAAATACGGTAAGAGGTTCCAAGTTACAATGGTCCGGCCATGTTTCATAAAAAGGGGTGGGTTTATACATGAAAAATGTTTATGGGACTGAATGCCACATGCAATAGTTATAATATAGAGGAAATCACATAAAACATCTTTTCACAGACTGCAGAACTGTGTTTATACTCAGCACAAATGGAAACTTTGCTGGTGTCTCAAGACAACCTAGACATATGTAGAAATAAGAAGCCTACACATGGTTGTTATTGTATAAAAATATCAGTGAGTACTGATCAGAGCATACATTTCTTTGATTTTAAGTGGTCACTACTCTTTCAATAAACTTTTAACAAATCATGCATATAAGTGAATGGAAAAAAAAAACCTTTGTAATATATTTGTTAGAGAATAATGCCTCTATCTCAACGTAGCAGGTTCCTCTTCTCTCCATCCCTCCTAAACTAATAATTCACTCTAAAAACCACTGCTAAAATTCATCACAAGGTAGATTAGTTGACTGAAGTATCAGTTAACAGCTGAACATAGAATCTATGGAGAGGGGAGGTAGGAGAGTATTGACTGAAGAGGCAGAAGCAGAGCTAAAAACATTCAAATGTGTAATATCTTATCCTATTGCTGCATTCACAGCTAACACTGATCAGTGCTGTTTTACAATGTCCGTTATGCTGCTTCTGGGGTGTGTTCTAGAGATATAGGATAACAAGATTTTCATGGGGGGATAGTGTATTATAGCAACTAGTATCCACCCATTATCTTAGGGACTACTGAAATTAGGTGAAAAATTCCATATAAATTATTTAATGGGCAGAAATACTCTTAACCCATATACTTCAGCCTATCCTGAAACATAATCTAAAAGATCAGGTATAAGCAGTTTTGTACCACTGTCTGTGGGAATGTACGGTAATTGAGAGATACTGCGACCAAGTGGTTGATTACGCAAAGAATACCCTGGGCCTATCATTCACGTCAGACTCTTCCTGGGCGTTATTCGGATTTATTGACCGAGAGGCACAGGCAGTGACTAGACAGGAAGGGCAGCTGCTGCACATCATAGCAGCGGCGGCCCGCAAGGCGGTTCTGCAGGTCTGGCTGCAACCCACCAGTCCAACATTTACACTATTTTGGAAAAACTCCTCTACCTGATGCACATGGACTGGATAGAAGCTACCCTGCACAAAGAAGCCAAGTTGACAAGCTTTTTTACCCTATGGGGCAAATTTATAGATACTCTGCCAATAGAAACTAGAAGGAAAGTGAAGTCCTGCTTTGAAGTGACCACATGGTATCTGGGAAGGCAGATGATTGGCATAGAGCCAGTGGATATGACTGTCAGAAGGGACAGGTAGTTGCACAGCTCAGATCGTACCCGGATACCTTGTCCTGAGAGGGGAATTTCAGGCACATTGGAATTTATTCCCGATCTCATGGTGAGACAATTCTCCATGCTTGCAGTACCCTGGGGGATGGAGGGGAGGTGGGGTTCACTTATTGAGGGCCATACACCTGACTAGAGGTAGAGGTGGGGGACATGCTGCAGCAGAAAGAGTTAGAAATTGGTTAGTTTAGTTGGTTTACATAAAGCTAAAGTGATATTCTTAGATGCTCTCATGCAAAAGCACACAAGACTCTGTATGGGTTATTGCTTTCTGTATTGTTTGTTAAAAATGAACAAAAAGAAATTGTCTTCAATGCATTAATTATTGGATTTCTGACACCATGCTGTTGATTTTTGTATGTATCTTGAGTATGTGGTTCCCAACTTATATGAATGTGCACTGAAGATTTAATAAGAACAGTTTAAAAAAGAAAACAAAAAAAAAAAACATATTTGTGATCACAGAAACAGGTTTCTCCATAGTTGCCAACTTTTGAAATTGAAAAAGCAGGAGATTGCAGTGGGCGGCGCGCGTAGCGCACCGCGACAAAAATTTGCATGGGCACGCCCATCTTGTTGGTGTGCCACGCCCCTTCAAAAAGCCACACCCACTCCACCTAACTGCATAATGGCTTTGGAAGAAAGCCAGGTAGATGCCCTTATAGCCAGGTAGTAGCCCCCCCCATAACCAGGTAGTGCCCTTACAGGCAGGTAGATGCCCCCTTGTAGCCAAGTAGATGCCCCCTCTGTAGCCAGGTAGATGCCCCCCTTTGTTAGCCAGGAAGATGCCCCCTTTGTTAGCCAGGTAGATGCCCCCCTTTGTTAGCCAGGAAGTGCCCCCTTTGTTTGCCAGGTAGCGCCCCCTCTGTTGCCAGGTAGATGCCCCATTGTTAGCCAGGTAGTGCCCCCTTTGTTAGCCAGGTAGTGCCCCCTTTGTTAGCCAGGTAGTGCCCCTTCTGTTGCCAGGTAGATGCCCCCATTGTTAGCCAGGTATTGCCCCCTTTGTTAGCCAGGTAGTGCCCCCTCTGTTGCCAGGTAGATGCCCCCATTGTTTGCCAGGTAGTGCCCCCTGTTGCCAGGTAGTGACCCCACTGTTACCAGGTAGTGCACCCATTGTTTGCCAGGTAGTGCCCCCCTTGTGAGCCAGCTAGGGCCCTCTCTGTTGACAGGTAGATGCCCCTATTGTTTGCCAGGTAGTGCCCCCTCTGTTGACAGGTAGGTGCCCCCATTGTTTGCCAGGTAGGTGCCCCCATTGTTTGCCAGGTAGTGCCCCCTCTGTTGCCAGGTGATGCCCCCATTGTTTGCCAGGTAGTGCCCCCATTGTTTGCCAGGTAGTGCCCCCTCTGTTGCCAGGTAGTGCTCCATTGTTTGCCAGGTAGATGCCCCCATTGTTTGCCAGGTAGTGCCCCCATTGTTTGCCAGGTAGTGCCCCCTCTGTTGCCAGGTGATGCCCCCATTGTTTGCCAGGTGATGCCCCCATTAGTTGCCAGGTAGTGCCCCCATTGTTTGCCAGGTAGTGCCCCCTCTGTTGCCAGGTGATGCCCCATTGTTTGCCAGGTGATGCCCCATTAGTTGCCAGGTAGTGCCCCCATTGTTTGCCAGGTAGGGCCCCCTCTGTTGCAAGGTAGTGCCCCCAATGTTTGCCACGTAGGTGCCCCCTCTGTTGCCAGGTATTGCCCCCCTAAAAATAAAATAATAAAAGCCACTCACCTGACCAGGCTCCTGCAGCGCGGCCGCTCCGGACGATCTCCTCAGGGGAAGTGAGTGCAGAGGCGCGTCACTTCCCCTGCGCCACTGACCTGTATGTACGGCGCGCATCGGCCGGGTACATACAGGGGGAGAAGGGAAGAGGGAGCGATCCCTCCTGCCTCCTCCCTGCACAGCGAGACTCCGGGCAGGTGAAGCGGGCGCAGCGGCCGCTTCACCCGCCTGTGGGAACGGCCCAGCGGCGCCAGAGTAGCGCACCAGCGCTACTCTGTCGCCGCGGTCAGTTAAAGAACCCCCGCTGCCTACTGGCGGAGGGAGGAATGCCAGCTCTCCCGGGAGGGCGGAGGGGGACCCCAATTCGCGGGCCCCCCCCCCCCCCCCCCCGCCAAAAGCGGGAGAGTTGGCGTGTATGGGTTTATCACTGGGATTGTTTCAAACTGCCATAGAAAATCCAACTGCTCTGAGCATATATGCTAAACTTTATAGAAGGCCCTTTCTTTTATTCTCAGCTGTTTATTGGTATCTCAGCTATTACACTGCGTTGATAAGTTTATTGAAAGGGATTAGAAATATAGGTATTACAGAAGAAGAGAGTGTAACATAAGGTGGAAAAGTTTTAAACATATTGTCAAATATCATATGTTCTACCCTAGGCTTTTGAGGTTTACAGGAACAACACTCAAGGGACACTTTAGGATCTAGTAATGGTGCTGCAGGCATGTCTTGACTTAGTGATTGTGTAAGGGATTAGGTAACAGAACAGTGGTTTGCTAAAGTAGCTCAGGTATTTTGCAACAGCCACCCTAGAAAGTTATAGTCTTCACAGCAGGATTTCAGTAGAATTGATTCACTGAGGCAGTTGTGAGAAGAGGTACAACATTAAATTGGCAAAAGAAAAACCTATGTTATTCTAGTTACTCAAACTACATGAATGTCTGTGCTGTGCGCCTAACACCTGGGAGATATACAGAAACAAACTACGGTTCATACTGTGTTACTTGCATCTTGATATTCGCATTCATTGCTTCCTTTCATCTGCTTATTCTCCTAGTGCAGATTTTTTAAAGGTCATTTCTCCTGGTTCCTAAATAAATGAAACGGTCCAAATCCTGGACTTCTGATTGGAATAGCATACAGAAACAGCACCCCATACAAATGTTAAAAAATATAGTGGATGATTTATCAATACTGTCAAACTCCTAGACAGTTTAAAGTTAGCCAAGACAGTCATAAAATGTGCGACATTTATCACAGGGTTTATACCTCTGGCGCAGGTTAAAACTGTCTAGCCTAACTTAAAAGGATTTTCTCACCGTACTGTTTCACAGAGCCACAGCCAGCTATAGGGGTTGTCTCACTACATCGATTCATCTTACCTCAGTCCTGTTTTCTTGGTTTCATTTTGAATTCAGGGGCATGTTTGCTGGCTTCCACTAGGCTGCAGTAGAAGCCTGGTCTGTAGCTATAGCAACCAGTGCTGGCAACCTATTATGAGATATTGAACAGGTCTGTAGCTATAGCGACCTGAGGAGCTGATGCAGCCCATACAAAAGGGGATGTCTAGGAATAGGTAGGACACTGTTAATGTACACATATTGCAAAGTGACTTGTTTTTGCAAGATCTTTTACATAAAAAGCAATTCTTGTAGTGAGTCAACCCATTTAAGACTCACACTTCCTGGTTAGGTTGTGGATGTTGCTGTAGCAGTGATTGGCATATCAGCTCTCCTATTCTCAGCTAGCCTGATAGAGTGATATTACTGCAAGAGGTTTGTAAATTTTATTGCACAAAGCTACAGAGCTCTAAAGGGTTAAAGCTTCTCTGTATGTAATGTAAAGACATTACTTACTGAGAAAATAAGGAACAGAGCATGGAGCCAGTCATCATCCCAACCATTGCTCCTGCCTGAAAGAAGAGATAGGGTGCCAGTAACTAGAGAAACTTGTCTGCAAAAGTTGGAGATAAGATTTGCTCATAACTTTGAAGACAAGCAAAATCAAAACTGTAATGTATTTGGTAACAGTTTTTATTTACCTTTACCTACATGCTTAAAGATAATTAATAAACGAGAATATCCCTTTACAACTATTTTTAAGTCGGCTTATATTATGTCACTACCTGCGGCAAAAATGTTGGCAACTTTTTTGGTGCACTGCATTGCACAAGTAGTCACGTCCATTTCCTATGAAGTCACATACCCTTTAATTAAGGTGACATACCTTTTGTAGGACAAGGGACAGAAATGTCTAGAAACTGTCTAAAACTCATATTAAATGTGGTGTAAAGCATGAACAACATTATTTTTGGTGCAGATTGTGCCAGAATTTTGTCACAACTGCCTTGATTAGATTCCAACTACAACATGACCACATGGTCTATCTCTGGATGTACCACATACAGTACTGAATATGTACAAGGTCATCATTTTTGGGAGCTGTAGAGGAAACATAAAAAAATCTGGAATTCCTTTGACTGTAGTAGATTAAGAGCTGTCTATGTTGGTAGGAAGGGCTCAGTTGGTGGATTACTTGAAATCCAATTGCTCAAACTCAACGGATTCCCTGATATGTGAGGTCTTGGATCTTCCTATACCTCAACTGCTCTTTCAGTGTCTCACTTGGTTCCTTTTAGACACATAGGGCCACATGTATGAAAACTGTCTGGGTTTAAAACTCACTTTGTTGCCCATAGCAACCAATCAGAGTGCTCCTCTCATTTTTCCAGACCACTTTATGAAATGAAAGAGGCGCTCTGATTGGTTGCTATGGGCAACAAAGTTAGTTTAAGATCCAGACAGTTTAAATACATAGAGCGACATGTATGAAGGAAGGCGCGTTGAAGTGAATAGTCGAGTCTCATTTTCAATGTATAATGTGCCTGATGTATGAAAGTGGTTTTTGTGTGTTCATAAATGGTGTGTAAAGTTTGACGCACCTCACCTATGTGTTAGGCACATTATGGAACCTAGACGCATTAGTAAAGTGCCTAACATGTAAAAAGGCTATCGATAGGCTGCAAATAAAAGAAAAGTCATTACAAGAGCATGTCAGTGAATATAAACTATGGTACTGATCCTGCTTGGAGGACCACAGATCCCAGCAAGACCTGTACTGTGCTTACTCTTGCTGTATGTAGAATAAAGAGTGAGAGCAGCAAAAATAAATTTCAAATTTATGTAGTCAAAATTAAAATTTTAAAACTCTGAACATCATCATCAGTGGTTTAGTTAATGTAAAATTAGTTTTAGATTCTTTTAAATGCATTTCATAGGAGATATTTTTATATTTTTGGGATATTATATATTATATATTAATTTTATATGATAAAATGTGTTATTAAATTTAAATAATTAAATGCTATATAGTTTGATAATTATCATAAATTATTTTTTATTAATGTACTGGTGTAAATTGAGAAATATTGGACATTTTTGTCCCTTACAGCAAATCTAGCTTTACTTCGACTCCTCAGGCTCAGGCAGACCACATTGAAATAGGTCTGTCTGTTCGAGCAGTAATGAGCCTAGTTTTGCTGAACACATTCATATGTGTCTAATCTTTCGAATATGGTGCCCCTCATGTTTGGCACATTCGAAAGTGTTGATTCTTACGGACAATGCACCTAACAGATATGCTAGGCGCATTAGACATCGTAGACTGCTCAGCTAGGTGCATTGAAAAAACAGAAAAAGAGTGAAAAACCCTTTCATACATATTGCCCATAGTTTTACTCAAACATTGAAGGTCTAGATTAACATTGCTCATGTAGGTTGCTGTTCAGTTTCACACTAGTTTATCTGAATTTGAGAAAAAAATGTAAGTTCAGGATATCCCAAACCTAATTTTTTTTTTTTGCTAATCCCAACCCTTGTTCAGTCCATATCCCTAAATTGGCATAAAGGGTTGTGGTTTCTATGTGTTTTTACACATAAACTGACCATTCCACAGCACTCCCGGTCTGGCAGCACTTCTGGTCCAATGTTACTTTCAGTCCAATGCTGGTTATGTTAGAAGTGACAGCAGAGTGGAATTGACATACAGCTGGAAGTGAAACTATTAGTTTATGTGGAAAAATGGCAAAAAAAAATTAGTCAATTACTTTGACATTAAGCCTAATCCGACATGTAATACTAGTAAAGATATAAAGACATACGGTGATATGTATGAACGGGGCTATGCCTCTTTTTTTGGCATGGCTTGAGCCAAACTGTCATAATCCTGTTCTATAGATGTATCAACCATCATACTCCAAAACCTGGCACGATATGTGCCGGACATGACACTTTTGAATTTGCCAAATATGCAGAGGTGTTTCATGCCAGAATCGTACGATGAGCCACAAATGTGCCAAAGTTTGGTTTGAAACTGTTGTACAAATCCATACTACTGTAGTTTAAGAGTGGCATGACTGAGACAAATTTTGCTGCATACTCTCTATGAGCCAATGTTTGAGGCATAGATTGTGAGACACTTTCATATCTACTGTTGGATCGTACACTTTTAAAAACATACATGGTTCCTAATGTGAGCTGTAGAGACGTCATGGACAAATTTTTAATATCTTTTTGTCTGTAGAACTAAGGAAGATGACATAGGCTTATCTCAGACATTGTCTTGGATTCCAGCTACAGTACATGGATCCCATTATCATGATAGAAATATAGATTTAAGGGTATTGTATTGACTACAATACATGGTTATTGATCCTTGTTTTTTAAATTATAACATTTTGATGGGCTGTTCAATGATCCATGTACCCTTTTATTTCAGCTCTCATTAAGAACATAAATTCAGTAACTCAGGCAGGTTATTTTAGTGTGGAGAGGATTAGATGCTTGTAAACCAAGGAGTATACTAATGTTAATTTCATATCTAATGTAGCAAATGTATTTTACAGTAGGCTTTCAGTATTCAGTTATCATCATTTTGTTGTGACTGTACTAAGAATTTACAATGGCTCAACAAACCATCGACTATTTATGTTGATTATTTGACAGTGTGTTGATTAGTCTCAGTGAAAATTTAATGTATTTTCTTGTTACCACAATGTGATATGTAACTATTTCTATTCATTGCCTTTCATTATGCTAAGGGATTGTAAATCATTACAGGCATAATATTTTGTTTCATTATATACGGTGTAAATGCCTGTCAAAAGAAGAGCTATGAAAACTGTTTCAAAAACATTAAGGGGGACATGTAGGAAAACTGTCTAGGTCTAAGACTTTCTTTGTTGCCCATAAAAACAAATCATTTTTTTCAGAGCACATTATGAATTGAAAAGAGAGCTCTGATTTGTTGCCATGGGCAACACAGAAAGTCTTAGACTTTTTAGATTTTTGCAGAAGTTTTTTTTTTTTTTTTCATCCACACCTTGAAAGTGTTATAATGTTTTTGTTTTTCCATCAACATAATTTTTTGGGGGCGAATGAACTGTAATTCAAATAGTATTTTTTAATAAAACATATACTATGTTGGAAGACGAAAAATGTTGTATAGGTAGGAAAAAAAGACACAACTGTCTCATTGTTTTTATGATTTCACATTTAAGGACTTCTTTATTCTTTAGCTTAACACAATTCTGGCAATTGACAGATATAGTGAGTTTTTATTATTTTTTTTCTTTTAATTTGTTCTTTATTGCAATTTTTTAGACTAATACATTTTTTCATATTCCGGAAACAACACAGTCAGGGCTCATTTTTTACAAGGAGATCTTCAGTTTTTTTTTTTTTTTGGCACCATTTTGGCGTACTTACAACTTTTTTTGGAAACTTTTTATTCCCTCCTCCATGTGGTAGCTGATTTTGCTAAAAGAAAATCTGTTTTTTTTTTACAATCATCCACCCTTCAAGGTAGATAGGATTATTACAATAGATTCAACTGTAGAGGATGTGATATGTGTTTATTTTTTTTGCTTTCCTGTATGATGAAAAAAACTTTTTGAACTTTGATTGTTTTAAACTTTTTATTATTACATTTTTAGTCGCACTAGGGTACTTGACTACTAGAGGCATTAATCACTTGTGCACTATACTGCAATACTAATGAATAGCAACAAAGAGTACAATTACTGCACTTTTATACAGGAAAATGTCAGGCTTAGGAGCCTTTAGACCTCTGTCTGCTATTAGAAATGGTCGGCACTCCATGATTGTGTTGTTGGGTGGGGGTTGTGTTCTCCTGTTGTGTAACAACTTGGCCTGACATCTAAGTGGTTAAATGATCAGGGTCAAAGTTATCTGAGATCACAGCCATTGGTACCAGGTGTTAGCTGAAACTAGCACCTGCCACTGGCCTATGAATCCTTTTCACTTGACATTGTGACATATAGATGTAGCAAGGATTAACTTGATAGGCAACCCACTATGATATCACGACACAGAAAGTTATCTTAACAATTTTTTCAGTGCTTTTCATTAGCTTTGTTTGTGATCTCAGAAAAGATTACAGAAAGCAGTGATATTACAATAAAGCTAAACTGTTACATTAGTAGAGGTACGTTACATATGGGACAAGGATGACTGATTAAGTTATACCCTTTATTTAGTGTGAGCATCAACATTATCAAATGAGTTTTCCTATTATCACATTTATAATGAATTGAAGGACTTGAAAGGTAACCATAGGCAACCACTTCTTCACTAAAAACTTGTGACCCATTAAATCTAATGTGCAGCCTTCAAATCTTTGTCCTGGACTGCATTTGAGGCATTCATAACATTGGAAGTTTACTGCCAATGAGCTGGAATGATATAAGAAGTGAGGAAGACGCCATTCTTCTATCTTTACATCAAAACAGATTTTATGCCTCACTGAAAATGTATTTTGAAAATAATAAATTGCCATTGAGATATTTAGCTATGTTTAAAGAGAACCTGTCACATAGATTATGCCCCCCTTACTGAGGACAGCACAAGCTAGTGACAGACATGCTGTTTCCAGCGCTGGGTCCCTTATTCTGTAAGATGCTGTAGTTTTAGAGTATTTAATGCTCAAATCTTATTCATGAGTAGGTGTTAACCCCACCCACTAAAGGTTAGCCCCACCCATTGACAGTTATTCTCATGTTTCTACCTGTTCAATGTAACAGGTTAATCAGTTGAAGTGGGCGGGCCTAGCCTCAGGTGGGCGGGGCTAGCCTCAAATAACTCTTTTCATGACTCTTTTCTGGCTGAAAACTGCAGATTTGAGCATTAGATTCTCTAAAACTACAGCATGTTACAGAATAAGGGACACGGTGCTGGAAACAGCAGGTCTGACACTAGCTTGTGCTGTCCTCAGCAAGGGGGGCATAAACTATGTGACAGGTTCTCTTTAAGTCTTAATGTGTAACGATTTAATTAACAATTACTATTATTGAGTATCCTGAAGGAGACTGCTTATTAAAAGTAAAAAGCAGTACTAAGAACGGGGAAATGCATAAAATGGCTAATAATGAATCTAGTTTTAAGTTGGGTTATCAGTTCAGGTGATGTTATTGTGTTTCTTTATTAAGACCAGTATTGCAGGGTGTCTTATGAACACACCAAAGCACCTCAGTGTTCTGCATAATCTTAGTGTTCAGATATAGAGAGGGTACCGAGAATTGGTTCCCATTAGAAAGTAAAAAGATGTTCATTAGACACAAATTTACAGATACTAATGCTGTTATAACTGCACATTCCTATGACAGTGATTAGCCTTTTTGCCTTTTAATGATTTCTTGTATATCCGTCCCAAATGTATTCTATAATGGATACTCAAACTCAATGGGTTTATGCTCTAGGTATGCATGAGGAGAACCTAGCTACACAGCTAAATGTAAAGTAATTTCAAATCTCTTGTGAAATACATTTATTTTTATATCTATGTTTACATCCACTGTTTTCACACAGTCGCAGACTGGTCAGCAGAGGAGCAGGAAAACCCAGGCAGCCTGGGCATGCGAGGAGGCTGCGTGGCAGACATGGAACTGCTTTTTAAGGGAGAGAGGCAGAAAGCAATGTGCAGTATGTGCAGTCATTTATAGTAGCCATAGGGTAGTATCCAAGAATGGACTCCACTGTTGGGCTTGCAGAATCAACTCTACTGGTGGTCTCCATGTACCCCAGTCCGATACTGTTTGCACACATTGGTAGTTCTGTCCTTTCAATATACATTATACAGTTTCTAAATAGACGTCTGCTTGAAGTCGTTTGCCCCGTAACTTCTTTTGATAGCAGGCAGGGAAGATCCCCCAGCTACAGCAATGTCTTTTTGCAAAAGGGGAAGAGAGTTGTTGCTCCCTTTGCGACAATTTTGCTAGGAATAGAGCTGTTACTTTCAGATACATTCCTGAAGCAGCCACGGACAACAGCAGTAATCACATCAGAAGAAGCTCTAATTCCAACAGTTTAACAGTTTAATAGATTGATTGCTTTGATCCAGAACCAGGGCATGATCAAATGGGATGACCCCTGTTCAATCAGTTCACTGGGCTTGACTGGAACCTGGGCAAACCTTTACAATAGGGGTCCTAGAATATTCACAATGCTGTCTGTTCTGGAAGTCTGTTGTAAGGACACACTGTGAGTAACATGTATGAGCGATGGCGCAGACAAGCCAGTTCTAAATAGCTTGAAGGCAGTGTAGAATGCGCCAGAATGTATGAACCTGTTCTTCTGCAGGTCATACATACAGGGGCAGTCTGATGCCAATACGACAAGTCTGCCATAGACAGACCAACTTTAACCTGGTCTGGCTGTTCTAACAGTTATGCAGCTAGATTTGGCGTCAAACATTCATAAATGTGTCTAATTCTACAAATGAGATCCAACACGGCCTCAGAATGCCCCCAAGTCTTTGACGCGTTACAAAGTGTCAGGGTCAGTGCCAACCACACCAAAGATTGGAGTACAACTGTTCATACCTATGAATGGGCTACAACAGCTTTTTGTCGCAAAGAAAACTGGCACAGTCCCGGGAGCCTGTGTTATACTGATGTATAATGTACTGTAATATCAAAGAGGAGTATGCTAATACATTATGATGCAAAATAAAATTTCTAAATTAGTTAACCCTTGATGAGATTTGTTCAGAACTGTATATTTCTTATAAAAACATTATCTAAAAAAGACTATATGTATTAGGTATTTATGTGACCGTAATAACCCAAGGAATTAATTTAAAAGGTTATATTAAACTGTGCCAAATAACAATTTCTCTTACATTAAATAAAGCCTTATACAGCCATGTCACTGTAAAAATAAAAATGCTAGGGCTACTAAAATGCAAGGAAGCAAAAACAGAAAATGTAAACAGATCATTGAAGAGGTGTTCCCACCATAGGCTTTGATACCATACCTCCAGCATATGCCGTCAAATCTGATAGGTGTGGTTCCCACTGCTGGGACCCAAATCTATCTCGGTAACGGTTCTTTAAAAGTTACAGAGCAGACTGGAGAGCCGGTTCTCTATTCTGTTATAAGGGAGTTCCAGGCACAGCCGCACCTATCAGACTTTGATGGGCATATGCTAGCAATATGTTTTCACAGTCTATGATAGGAACACCCCTTTAAGGCCTTTTCAGTCCTGGTCATTAGGGGTTAATACACATTTTTATTGCTTACTTAGGCTATGTTCACATGGCTTATTTTGGGATGGATTTCATTCCGTATTTCGCACTGTACTGCGTGAAATATGTCTGAAAAATGTCCCAGTCATTACGGTAATCCACAGTTCTCATAGAGAAATATGGATTTCGTCTCCTCTCCCTGCTCGCGAAATACGGCGAGCGGGGAGAAAGTGACATGTACATTATCCCGGCGGTATACGCGCTGTTGATAATGAATGTCTATGGGGTCGGCGAGCTGCCGCCCCCCCCGCCTTGCCCCTGCTCCGGAGCACACGCTGTAATTGCGGGCAAAATCCGTCCTGCAATTACGGCGTGAATAAGCCATGTGAACATAGCCTTAGAGTGGATAAAAATCTGTCTCGGTCATGTCATTGATACATCAGTGCTCAGCTTAATACAGTGAAGTTATCAGAGATCTGCCTTGTAGTGCATTATCCTGTGACCACAGAATTTTACATTCTTGGAAGGTAAACAATAGAGGTTTGTTTTGGATGACTGCAAGAAGGGGTCTTAAAATGTTGATTGTTCAAAAATAGTAATTTAAACTTGCAAAGAATACTTAAGACTTTTTTAATTGGTGTGTGTTTGAATGTTTAAAATAATCTTTAAAGCTGGTCAAACATGTCTGTTGACACATTCAGTCAGATGTCTTCTGCTGCTACCTCCTCAGCAGGGTTCAGAATCATAATCACAAGATTTTCTAACATGTTAATTGTTGAGCACTTCTCATCATTAGTGTTGGAACGCCTGGTTTAATTATCCACCTTTTCACAGAGTACATCAGCTTTACTGTCACTAATATGCTTTGTTACTATATTACTTTTGTACACACAACCAAAATATTTTCCTACTTATTAGGTAAACATCCCCAAATATTAATTTCAGTAAAATTAACAAAAACGAGTGCAGGGAATAAAGAGCAACAGAGAATCAAAAGTTAATCACTTTATTAAATTCAACAATAGATGTAAATAGTCTACTATTCGTATGGAAAATAATCATGTACAGTATATAAATAAATACATAATTAAAAACAGGATAAAAAACATATATACTGGCGGCTGGTGGGTGAACACATAAATAAGCGACTTGCACTACAATGCTAAAAAAGTGCATCCCCATGTAAACATAATTAAGTAAAGTGCACATGTCAGACTGGCCCATTGGTCACACTGAAAAGCAACAATGAGATACAAGTGCAGTGAAAAAGTAAAGTACACGGTCTGAGAGTATCTACCTTACATTTTCCAAGATGACGGCTTTATCTGTGGTATAGACTGCAGGATAATAACTTTTTTATAGTTGTCTACCATCCAATCTATTGATGCAACATCATATGTATATCTCATCCGATGAATTCAAAAATTTCAGAGACTGGGTGCACTGCAAATCGGGTTGGTACAGATTCAGCTGCAGATTAACCATAGATTTTTACCCCTTAATAAATCTACAATAAAGTCCACAGCGATTGATATGGATTTTTATTTATGGGTCTGCTGCAAGTTTTTATGTTTGAATGTGCTCTAAAAGGGAAATTATCCAAACTTCTTTTTGGATTTGTTCCTACAGAGACCAGCTCCTCAGGTGGCTTTTCCACAGTTCTAATGATAAAGAAGGCTTGTCACCTCTGTAGATTTAATGGAGAGAGGGCCTGCATTATCTTTTGAGTGGATTTTGACATTAAACATATTTTTACCATTGTTTTGTGTATGGACCATTTTTATACTCATACAAGTTAATCATATCCTTTCTGAAGACTAAATACATTTACATTCTTTTAATCTTTTCTCATAAATAGGATTTTCCACTCTCATATCGGAGATGACTTTTGCACTTTGCCTTTCTTGCTCTTCCTTTCTTCATATAAAACAGTCCCAGGCTTGTCATCCCCAGGGGCCTAAAATGTCCAGGAGCTCCCCAGGCCCGCTGGAGGCCTTTCTCTTCCCTCCTGTGGTCCAGTCTGAGCATGTACACTCTTTTTATTATTTTAGATGTTCTTTGCTTCTCTAACTCCAGGATATTGTCTTCATGAACTGATGCCAAGATTGGAACTGTGTATTCCTCATTAAGCAGAAATACTAAAGGCGACATGTATGAACGGGGCTACAGCATTTTTTTGTTTGCTTTGAGATAAACAAACTGTCATTGCCCTGTTCTATAGATGAACCATCTTACAAAAAGCTTGGTGCATTCTGCGCCAGGCACGAAAATATGCAGGGGCGTGTCGCGCCAGCTCCATACAACGCGCCAAAAATATGTCAAAGTTTGGTACCAAACTGTTGTATAAATCCATACCAGTTTCAAAGTGGCATGGCTGAGACTACTTTTGGCATAGAATGGGACACATTTATAAAGTGGTGTGAGACACTTTCATACATACTGTCGGTTCGTACACTAAAAACAGAGGTAGAACTGGGAATTCGGCGACAGGTTCGTATATGTTCCTCTGTGTCCCTATCCTGTGAGTCCATGTGTTACCATTTCTTGCCATGGAGGGATTTAGTTGGCATAAAGGTGTTCTTCCTTAGTGTAATCAAGTTGTACTATGAAGTGCATGAAGTATAGTAATATGAAACTCAATTATATAATCATTTTCCCTGGTGGTGAAAAAAAGCCTTAAAAGTGGATCCTTGGCTGGTATACTTTTTGAAAAATGGAGAGACTGCTATTATATCCCTTTAAAAAAATGTCTGCAATGATATCCTTCCATTAGCTCTACATACCCTGATTAGTTTGTGATTTTTAATATATACAGTTGCTGCATTTTTTTTCCCATATTGCATCAAATTGAGTCTGCTATCACTATGGCACATAGTCAAGATCCTCCTAAGATGGGAAAAAAATTAAATTGGAAATACAAAATAGCATAAAAACTAGAATAATACAAAAAGAGATTTTTACATCTTAACTTTATATTTTTCAAGTGTGATCATAACTGGTGCCTTTTGACCTCCTACAGGAATGTTATCAAGGTAAAAGTATGTGATGACAAGTTTTATCATATAAAATATTACTCTTTTGAAGAGAACACTGATTTACTGTACAAGATAATCTTCTTGCTATAACACTCCGTAATTAGAGCAAGACATTGACCAGGAACATATCTTACTGATATTCAGGATTATGAGTGCAAAAACTGCTGTTTCGAACAGTTGAATGGGCTACATGATTCTAATGTCATTAAACACAACTTCATAGTAGATTTCTGCCAGCTTTATTTAGCGTTTCACTGACTTGGACACATCCTAAAATTTCTGTTCATTAAATTGAAAGTTCTTGAAAATGCTGTCAGATCTTACGTATTTTAATGAATTATATAGGGAAATTTCTATGAAAATAATGAACATGGGATAGCTGATGTATAATGATGCAGCTGACTTTTTGCATTGCATTATATAATGCTGACATTTTTGCAATATGTTATTTGCTTACATATGTATTAGCAAAGAGAACAATTAGGGTTTTACAGAAACAGATTGTAAGAGTATTGCATAATTGTATGTATTAATGTTCTGTTTATTATGCGCCTTTGAATTCTACTCCTAATTTGGTTATGAAAGCAAATATTGTTTCATTTTAGTCATTATTTAAGAAAAAGTTATTCAGCTTTATATTACTTCTTGTTAAACAATGACTAATAGTAATTCAATATCTTAAAGTTTTCAAGATTTGATCTACTTGCAGTCATAAAATAGGTAATTTTTTAACTATGTAGTTAAAAGAACTTATCCTGGTCATATTATGTCAAAAGGGAGAGCACCATGAAAGTGTGTGGAACTTACAAGTCATGAATGTGCCACTAAAATTTAAATATCTTCAATTAAGCTCAAAGGAAAAGAGATAGGATTCCAGCGTCACCTATTGGATGAAGCGTTCCTTAAACTCATGTGCAACTCACAGAGCCTTGAAATGTGACTAGAATATTGAAGCCAAGACTATATTACATCTTCATATGTTATGCTCATTAACAGTTTCGATAATGTACCAGATCTTACCTACTTAACTTAAAATAGCCCATTGTTTTGAATCTTTCTCAATAGATTTTAAAAGATTATGAAAAATATGTACTATATGCCTAGACTGTCAACTAGGTGGTCTCAGCTCCAGAGCTCTCAGCATAAAGAGAGGTGTCAGGTTCATCTTCAAGTAAGAACTCAGTGGTGGCCTTTCTCTTTACATTTTACGCATTAAACCTATAAACTGTAAAGAGAATTTTCACCACTGCCTAGTTCTTAACTGGGCATCAACTTGAGCATGCTCCCAGATGAGGATTATGTTGTGGAGACAGCCCTGTTGACATTCTAGGGGGTTCATTACTATATTGGAATATTGGACGCTGAAACTTATAACACCAATAACTAATGATTGGGTAGGGCTAAAATAATTAAAAGGAGATTTAATAACTCACAGGTGATGTTACCTCTGATTGAAGTCGTTCTCTTTCCCTTTTCTTCTCCATCTGTCCCAGACCCCCATGACATCTTCTCCCGACATGTCTCGTCTCTGCAGAATTTACCACACAAACATCTTATATATATACCCTTATGTATACACCTTACCTCCCAATTAGTTAGGTAAACCCCTGAGTCTTACCTTTTAAGGCAAGTTAAAGAAAAAAATATATCTACTTATCTGTCCCCATTCCCCAGGAATGCAGCAGGGTCTTTCAGCTTCCATCCTGTGCGGGGTGAAATGAAGCAGTGATGTCATTATGCTGGAGCGTGATAACTCCACTATAAGCCACCACATACTGTCTTCTATAGCCCTGAGGCCTACGGATGCGACCTCCTGAAGTCAGAGGGCTTAAGGAGTAATCAGCAGTACACAATGCACATATAGTTAAAATATAGCGCCGGACTTGTAGCCCATCAAGGGTTTTACCGGGTGGGACAGTCCATACTGGCACTACAGGATTTGGGGCCTCATCACTAGGCCTCGGACAAAGAGGCCTAGTGATGCCCCTGCTTTACTGGCTGAATTTGTCTGAGGACCTCAAAGTTATCATATCTGTCTGATATCATTTCAGATATAACTGCAGATGTACATCTCTGGTAAAAGTCACATCATGTATTTTATTTCTGGATGTTGAGCATAGAATACATATATTAATGATAATGTTCTTCATTAGCTGTCTATAGTGATGTCTAATAATTTGTCTGCACTGACAGCAACAGTCTTATATGACTCTGCATGTTTTAGTTAGCATAATATGTTAAAATAAATAAAATCTGCTACCACCTTTTAAGAGGAATAGTAAAGTATTATATAGTGAATATAAATGTATTGAAGAGGCAAGTGAACAGGAGCATTACAAATCATAAATGTGCAGTTTATGAGAAGACATAAATCAGACTGGGATCATTTATCACTAGTGAGAGGACCTTGACTGCATTAGTTGTACACAAAAGTTCTTGTTATTTAAATCCAAGCATATTTTTTATATATAGAACATTCTATAATAAAAAAAAAAAAAAAAAACTTTTAGTGTCTTTTCAGAGTTTAATAATGCAAACATTCAAACCCACATTAGAGAATAAGAAAATAAGTTACAGAGTAAATGTACTTTTTGGAAAACAAACTATTTTTAATAAAAAGAGAAAAGCAGAACTGCAAATTATCAAATGATCTCATTTTATTAAATATTCTGATATAGATCTTGTATATGAAGTTGATATTATATGACTCATATGGAGAATTAAATAAAAAGTTGAGATATGTATATACAGGCAGTACCCGGGTTACAAACAGAATAGGGACTGTAGTTCCATTCTTAAATTGAATTTGTTTGTTACTTGGAACAGGTATATTTACTACATGTGTGGTGTGGAATGCTGGTCCCTTTTAGTTCCACAACTATAAATGCCAGCATTCCACACCACACATATACTTATTGTATGGATGCTGTTTAGTATGTGTTTAATATCTTCTGTGGTGGCATGTTGACATTTGTAGTTCCATGTTCCATAACAGCTATCAAGTTACAGCCTTCTACAGCAGCAGATGTTAAACAAATGTACTAATCAGCACCCATACAATTAGAAAATCTGCTGCTTTGGCATGCTGGTATTTGTAGTTCCACAGCTACTAGTTGCTTGCCAACAAGGATTTTACCACCAAGAATTAAGTCCTGTTTGCCAGAGGGATCAAATGCTTATTTCTCACTGCAAAATACAAACACATTTATATAAACTTACATAATACACAAACATGTATGCAACTCAAAGCTTCAACTCCCTCCATAAGTTGTCTATGGGATTAAGGTCTGGAGACTGGCTAGGCCACTCCATGACCTTAATGTGCTTCTTTTTGAGCCACTCCTTTGTTGCCTTGGCTATATGTTTTGGATTATTATCTTGCTGGAAGACCCAGCCACGACCCATTTTTAATGTCCTGGCGGAGGGAAAGATGTTGTCACTCCGGATTTTATGGTACATGGCTCCATCCATTCCCCCACTGATGCGGTGAAGTAGTCCTTTGCCCTTTGCAGAGGAACACTATCAAAACATAATGTTTCTACCTCCATGCTTGACAGTGGGGACGGTGTTCTTTGGGTCATAGGCAGCATTTCTCTTCCTCCAAACACGATCAGTTGAGTAAATGCCAAAGAGCTTGATTTTTGTCTCATCCGACCACAGCAGAGTGTAGCCCATTCCAGCCTTGTGCATCTCAATCAAATATGAGCTGAGGAAAAACAGGAGACACCCTGGACTCAGGATGAGCATTAAGCTACTTATGTGGTGCCTCTTCTACCACAATTGTTTAAAGTGGTCGTTTATATCATTAAAAAGTCATTTACATAAGCGCCTCAAGTAAAATAAAAAAGGGACATTCACCTTCCTCCGGTTCCCGTATCCAGCAGCTCCTCTCTCTGGTCTTCTGTTGGCATGTTGTCACTTCTGAATGGGGATGTCACCGCTATTGAAGAACCGGCTAGTCCTGACAGCTGGATCCGCACCCTCAAACATCCATGCAGAGTTAAACAGCCACAGCCCGAACATATGTAGACAGCAGGTTAAGATTTTCTACATTACTATTCTATAAATATTCCAGTTTTAGAAAATAGTGATATTGCTAACTGAAAGGTTTCTGGAATCTTTACAACCTGCATGTTTTTATCGTAACATTCTTTTGCAACCTACAGTAAATAATATTTTAATATCTGACTGTATGGTGAAAATGCTGCAATTGTCCAATACTTATAAGAACAATACACCATTTTAAACTGTTATATTTCTGTATTTCTTATTTATTTTACCCCTAGTGATACAACTGCCAAATAGTCATGCACACCTAAAGGTTTGTACTTCTTACTTTAACTTTGCATACACTGAGTTGTAGGATTTACAAGGGTTGTTTTTTGTATAGTCAATCTTTTAGTGTACAGGAATAGAGCTTGGTTTTATGTTTTGAGGCCTTGGAAATGGCCCTATTCTGAATACTTTGCAAATACAACATCAGCTTTTGTGGTGCATGTTTTTATTCACTGTGCTTTAAAGATTTCTATTTATCACTGCAGAGCATTAGTCACATCTTCTCAGCAGCAAAGTGCTCTTGGAGATGATTTTATAATGTTGGCAAATATTCTCCTGATTGAAACATTGCAGAGCCCAATTTCCTCTGTCATACCTGTATAGAATGAAAGTGAACATTGTTATAAAATCATACTTGTATTCAAATGTTTACTGGTAAATGTCTATAAAAATTATTCTCTGAAAATAGAGTGCTTCTTTTGAATTGACTAAACGTTTATAGTGTGGTTTTCATATGGCATAGAAATTAATATTATCACTCTTATTTTGTGAAATTCTTGTAACTGGCACTAGAGCAGCGGCATTGCAAGTGTCCTAAAACATCTGGGACATGTGCCCTTTGTATTACATTGCGCTCAACAAGTTTGGTTTCACACAGCATTTTTCACGTCACATCATAAACTGTGACATGCATTGTTTTGGATAAATAAATGTATGTTCCTGTCACTAATTTACACATAGATACTGTATATCACCTTAGCAATGCACTGCATAATGAAAATCAGTGCTGTCAAAATTGCCTCTTCAAAACCACATTTATCTACAATAGTCTAATACCTCTAAGTAATACAGTTACCAAATAACACACCTAAACATGGAACAAATATATTACTGTCATACTTTACTAAAAAAAATCCAAGACCATTAATCCCAACAAAACCAAGGATCAAATAATGCTGCTAGACCATAACCACATGCAGCAACCACAAAGTGGCTACCAGTTGCACACAGACCTTTTGCAGACCAAATGTGATTACAGCGCAGTTACAACCAGTGACTCACATGTAATGTCTTCTTGATCTGAACTGTTCTCTTCCTTTTATTTTTCCCTTTGCATTAGAAAACCAATAAAATGGTTATCAAGGGGAGTTGTTGGGGAATGGTTATTAAAATAAACAGTTTTTTGTTGTTTTGTGGTTTTTTAACATTTGTTCTAGGGTTAGTAACGGAGATATCTGACAGACAACTCTCCATAACTATCACTGGGTCATTACCTTTGCTCACAATAACCCCTTCTTATTATTACCCTAGTACCAGAGCATCTGGGATATTTTGACTGAAGAGCCAGGTGGACCAAATATCGTTATGGTCTGCTTAAGGGGTAGCTGTAGGTCAATATTGTTAGGATGGGAAAAGAACAGTATCTATGGCCCCTTCCCATCCTGATAGTATCAGCCTGCAGTTGCCAGTATTATCCTGGCTGGTTATAAAGAATATGGTGAACCCATGCAATTTTTTTAGTGATTTATTGAAAATATTAAAAGAAACAAAAAATAAAAAACAGCTGTGTGTGGTGACCACTATTTTTCATAACCAGCCAAGGAAAAACCAGCCTCATTTCTGTCGGGGGATTGGCTTCACACATTTTTGATTTGGGCCCCCCATTAGAGGGGTACATATATGAATCTCCCTTACATAGTATATGACCCCAATAAGTAGGTTGTAAACCCCCAGTAAAGGGTTTGGATATAGGCCCCCCCAAAAATGCTTTTTGTCCCCTTAGTACATATATTTTTAAACTAGGATGCCTCAGTAGCTACGTATATTGGTCCACACAATAGGTAAGTAAGTATATAGCCCTCCCCCAATATGTATAGGGGTTTCCCAAAAAGAGGTAATTTTATGCCCCCCATAGAAGGTGGTGTATACCCCCTCAGTAGGTGGTATAAACCCCCCCAGTAATTTGGTAATACATGGGGTTCCGATGTGTAAATATTAATAGGTAATACTCCCTTTCCCCCCTTGCCCACGGTTTGTTTTTAGGGGGCTTTTTCCCCGGGCGGGGGGCCGCTGATGTCTCACATTGCCTATGCCACGACGCTAGCCCTGGAAACTACTAGGTTTAAAGGGGCAGCCTGGTTCAGGGCAGCCACTATTTTATTCTTGCACAAGCCCTGAATAAAATGGTCTAGTTATGCCTCGTGACTAGAGATGGCCGAATTTTCTAAAAAATTCTTTCGTTCACTTCGCTAAATTTTTCCCCGACAAAAGTTTCTCCAAATTTTCTTCGGCACAATCACTTTAAAAAAACGTTTTTTCGGGCCCCAAATCCTGCAGGGGGCTGTAACGTTGTGCCATGCTTAAATTTTCAGGGCGTTTTTTGGTTTTCATACAATGTTGTTTTTTTAGTAGAAAAAGACATACTGCCGCCGCTCTTAGAATCGTTCACTAAAAAAAATTCCCTGGGCACTTAAGGGGGAAAAACTGACCAAAAAACTAAAGGGGGGAAATGTACCCTTAAAAGTCATGCTAGCGAAAGCGAAAAAAACAACTGAGGCTCGGGTGGCAACATTAGTGATAGGTGGGAGGTGACGGCGGCCAACCCAGCACATGGGGTCAGGCAGGGGCAAAATGACATTCGGGGCAAAACAGTATTGGGGCCACAAGTGGCAAATCACACGTGGGAGGTCATGGCAGCGCAGCATGGGTCGCATGGCACAATGACTTCTGGGGGCGGCAAAAAAATTGGGCCACAGAGGGGCACAATCACCATGTGGGGTCCGGGGGCAGCAGTATGAGGTAAAAATGGCACAATGGCATCTTTGGAGGTGGCAAAACAGTATTACCCACAGAGTGGCACAATCACACAGTGGAGGTCAGGGGGCAGCATATAGGTCGGCAGTGGCCAATGACATTATGGAGGCGGCAAAACAGTATTGGGGCCACAAGTGGCACAATGATACAGTTTTTAGGTCACGGGGGCAGCAGTATGGGTCAACAGTGCAAAAATGACAAGGGAGGCGGAAAAAACATATTAGGCCACAGAGTGGCACAAGATACAGTGTGGGGGTCCGCGGCAGCAGTATGGGGTCAGACAGTGGACAATGACTTAGGGAGCGGAAAAACATTTTAGGGCACAAAGTGGCACATCACACAGTGTGGAGGCACGGCCAGCAGTAGAGGTCAACAGGGGGAAAAAGGCATTCTGGATGGCAAAACATATTAGGCCACAGAGTGGCACAATGATACAGTGTGGAGGTCACGCGGCAGCAGTATGAGGTAGACAGGGCAAATGAAAAATTTCTGGAGTGGAAAAAAACGGGAGTAGGCCACAGGGGTGGAGGGCACGGCAGCACCCACGCAGCAGAAGGTCAGACAGTGGCAAAAATGACCGTGTGGAGGGCACGACAGAGTCACAGCAGCAGCATGAGGTCAAGAGGGGCACAATACTTTCGAGGGGAAAAATAGTTTTTAAGGCCACAGAGGGGCCCAAAATAGAGAGCGGAGGTCACGGCGGCAGCAGCATGAGGTAAAAGGGCACAATGACAGGAGGAGGTGAGACTAGCAACACATGAGGTCAGAGAGGGCACAATGACATTCTCATGGCAAAATGTTTTAGGCCCCAAAAACGGCAAAATGACGAAGGGGAGGCACGGCGCAGCGCATAGGTCGGCAGTGGCAAAATGACAGAGGTGGAGGTGATAAAGGGGGCAACACATGAGGTCAGAGAGGGGACAATGACATTCGCAGGGGGAAAAAATAATTGGGCCACAGAGCGGCACAATGACTGAGAGCGGGGGGGCGGAGCAGCGGGGCGGGCATAAAAT